>CM039505.1:9677186-9929686 GCA_022432975.1 Begonia masoniana | reverse complement strand
TGTTGCTTACATAGTAAAGGAGTTATAAGCTCTCAATTTATACTCAACTTGGCCGAAATTTTTTACTCGAGAAAAGATTACCTAAAAGGATACATGATTAATTATGGTATTAATTTTTAACTTTTGCTTTTTATTGATAATCTTTGTTATCCACATTGATGATCACTCTTTTTCTTCCACTTCTTCACAAATTCGTGTATTTAATCTAACGGTCATAAATTATACTTTTTTTTTTAAAATTTAATTTTCTCTTTACTATTAACCCTATCGGCTTGGAATGATAGATGAAAACAATATAAATGATTGGTTATGTTTAGACTTTGTTTTGGCGGGTTTTTATTGATTTATGCTTGGTTTTGATCCATTTGGTTCATTTTTCAATTGTAATTTTTTGATCAATTTGGTTTTTTTTATTGGTTCGATTTTGTTTTGATCAGAGCAAAATTGAGTATGACTAATTTTAATAATATAGTCTAATTGTTCACGGTACAAACCAAAAAAAAAATCAATATTTAAGTTGAATGGATCTCCAAATTTCAACATACCTTGAAAAAGTTATTTGTTTACCACTTGTTAATTTTCTTAATTAATTCTGAATTATAATATAGTTAATTTTAAATTTTATTTGATAAAATATTTTATTTAGCTCTTTCATATTAGGGTGCGGTTGGTCCGGGTCGGTCCGGTCATCAAAATTTTTATCCCAGCCCCGGAACCGGCCTTGGGAGGGTCCGGTACTGTCAGGACCCAATCCCGACCACCGGCTCGGGCCCCGACTGGACTCCACAGGATATCCGAGGTGGGAATGAAATTCGATTTCACTTTTGCATGAATCCGTTTGTATTTTAATTAATTGCCCATTTCTTGAACCCGATATCCTAAATTAAGATATTTCCAATAACCTTCAAACAATATTTATACTATACATTCAAATATTTTCAAAATTTTTACATTCTCATCAGAGTATTTAAACGGAAGCTATTACAAAATAGATAGGTCACACACACATGACCGTTCAAAAGAAGTTTATGCATAATAAAACTAAAACTCATGTCTCATCTAAAAAAGAAGAACTATCTACCTTGATGGCTTGCCTAAACCTCTTTATCAACTTTATATTGCCTTTACTTTATGAAAGATTACGATTAGTTATTCGGTGTTCTACAGGGTGTTACAGAAAACACCGATAATGAATGCAATGATGAACAATATAAATATGCGGAAATAAATGACACAGGAGGTTGGTAACGCAGTTCGGCAACCAGCCTACGTCTGTGGGGCCACGCCCAGATATAAAAACATTTCTTTGAGTTCACAAAATTACAAAACAATCGGACTTATACAAATAAAAACTCCCTTTTATCTTTGTCCACGCCTCCAGCTAATTTCCCCAAGGAAACTGTTTTTGCGAGATCCCCTCGACTTTAGAACGACCTCTCCCGAGATCTAGATAACAACAAGATCCCCTCAATGTTGGTTCCTCCCGAAACCCGTGTTATAGCAAGATCCCCTCGCCCACGATCAAGAACGACAAGCTCCCATTGTCTAAGAAATAGAACTCCTCCTGAGTTCGGATGCAGCCTCCTCCCGAGACTGTGCTTCAATGAAGAACAAGAAAAATTGCCTCCTGGGACACCTCCTGGAACACCAGATCGAAGTCTTCGAATGCAATACACAACACACTCAGTAGAACGATGAAATCCACAGATTAGGTCGAGTGTGTAATACAATCAATTACTCAAACGCAGAAGCGATGAGAGTGAAAGAAAGTCGACGGCTTGGAAAAACAAGAAAACCTTCGCACGCGAGAAAATAACACTCCGTCGTCAATCAGCTCTCTCAGAACCGAGAGCCTTAAATAACATTGGTAACTTCCATAACATCGAATCAGATCAGTTACCAAATCGAAATTCAAATCGCATAGAATAAGGAAACCGAATCTGTTGTGTGACACCTCATGCGACACTTAAGGAAAGTTTCTATATCTTCCAAAATACAGATCAAAAAATTCAGGAAAGCATCCCATTAATCATGGGAACTCAGAGCCCAGCAAATCGTGCTAAATCTACAGCAAATCGGCTTTCCAAATAAAAGTTTTTCAAAAAACAAGTGCCTTTAACTTTTTCAATAACTTTCCAAATATTATTGTTTTCTTATTTTTCTCTTCCATAGAATCATAATTACTGTTGACCAGACGCCATCCAATAAATAGAATCAATTATTTTTTGATCACCAAGTATTAAATCATCAAATTAGAAAATAATGGAATTAATATATTTCCTCCATAAATATTAATATATTTTGCCAAAAACACAATTGCCAACACATATGCAAATTTTTGCATTTACAATCTCCCCCTTTGGCATTTTTTGACAAAATCAATATATCATAGAGTTTCAATAACTCCCCCTGAATTGTATGTAACACCCGGTTTCATTAGAATTAAATTAACTAACCGATACACTAAATTTGGTGATAAATCAAGTAGGGTTGGTTAATGACTAAGGGAGGGCAAGACGGTAATTGTGATTTAATATTTTGGATAACGTATTTAAGGGAAGGTTTAAGGAGGTTTAGCCGCCACTGTTCCTTACTTTTTCCCTCTCGGAATTCAGCTCGAGCTCGGCAGAACCCCAGGCGATTTCCCCCTCCGATCTCCGCCCTTCAGACTAGGTAAGTTTTCCCTCCCTCTTCTTGAGATTTTAGTGGCTAGATAGCAGGGAGAGTGCGATGTTCATATTCTTGGCAATGCTGTGAGAGAGAGAGTTGAGTTCGAGTTGAGTGTTGAGCCGAGAATGTACAACATCCAGAGTTTTCGAGATTAGCTCCTTTGGTTTCCGAGTGATATAGAATAAGATTAGTGATGATCTAATCAGTATTATGCTTATGACATTAGGTGTGCAGGACTTCCAAAGTAGTTTGAATCTGAGCATTTCAGGAATCCAGGTAAGTAAAGTATTGCTTGTGCCTTCGGGCCTACATCACAGAACAGTAGGTGTATGCATGTTTGAATGTTTCTGATTGTCAAGCATCATGTTTTTGAAAGAATACGAAAATGAATTTACATGTTATGTTATGGAAAGGTACGAACAGAATCAAATCATTGGCTATTAAGGGAACTAATCCGCCCCTTAATTGATGAAGAGGATACATTACATTGGGAGAGTTGATCCCACTCCCAAGGGAACAGAGGGATCATCATTGGCTATTAAGGGAACTAATCCGCCCCTTAATTGATGTAGTGGATGTATGACATTGGGAGGATTGATCCCACTCCCAAGGGAACCAGGGGATCAGATCAGTACATGAACGATATTGCAACTGAGATGTGAAATTAGAGACCGCATGATTAGGACTTACGTTTCAGTATTTATTTTATTGTTGCTTTGCTTACTTAGCATTAGGCTAATAGATGAGTTTTGTGATGTAGGTGAAGAAGAGTTAGCAGGTGTGTTCTTCGATCATATTGAGGAATAAATGATGTTGAAGGAGTGCATTCAGGCTTCGACTTGGTAACTGATGGGGCTGTTTAACTGATGGTTGTTCATTTCAGTTGTTTTGAGGATTTATATGATAATGGCCTTGTTGGTCGAACCGTTTTCCCTTGAATTTCAAAATACTGATAGTTTAAATTGTTAGTGAACGGAGAGTAGGTTCCGTGAACCATTGTCTAGTTTTAATATTTTGGAAGTTTTATGACAGAGATGATTTTTGGTGTTTTGTTATAATATTGAGGCTTGCTGTTAAAGGCAATGTGCTGGTTTTGATGTTAGTTCTAATATATTTCAAGCGTTCTTGAGTCCCTGTCATTTTAATGGATTTCAGTGAAACATGTAAGTGTAGAGGGTCGAAGTTGTCCTGGTTTAGAGTAGAATGGTTGAGAATTTTGTCTGTCGGAAGAAGTTTAGTCTATCGGCAGGTGTAGAGTTATTGTTCTGTCTTCTATCGGTAGATGATGTCTATTGGTAGATGTAGATTTTCATTATCGGTAGGAGAGGGTATTACGCTTTTGTCATTTGTGACCGGTAGGAGTAGTGGTTTATGCTATCGGTTGACGTTTTAAATGTCCACGTGAGAAGCACGTATCGGTAGATGTAGTTTTTGCACTATCGGAAGGAGAGAGAGTATTATGCCTTGTCGTCTAGCGATCGGTAGATGCAGTCTACCGAGAGATGTCTTTGTCTGTATATCTTCCGGCTGACATCATCGGTAGATGTAAATCTATCGGCAGATGTCTTTAGTTGTACACGTCATCGGTAGATGCAAATCTATCGGCAGATGTCTTTAGTTGTACACGTCATCGGTAGATGCAAATCTATCGGCAGATGTCTTTAGTTGTACACGTCATTGGTAGATGTAAATCTATCGGCAGATGTCTTTAGTTGTACACGTCATCGGTAGATGCATTCTACCGAGAGATGTCATTTGTTTCCAATGCTTTTGGGTGATGTCATCGGTAGAAGCCTGAACTGCTTTTTCCGTTGACCTGGTCGTCGGCAGATGCGTTCGACTTCTGTCTTCTTACCAGTATTTTATACTTTAAACCTTTACACTTCCTTCAACCAAATATTTCTTAAACATTTCAATCGATATTTCAAACTTGTTTCATAAGTTTCGTTTAAATCTATTTTATTTCTAATGATTTCCGCTGCAAAATTTTATGTTCGAGGCTTCAAAAAAAAAAAATGTCAAATTTTGGTTTCTGAACAAAGTCTTAATTTGGTCCGAGGTTTCTTACTTAAAAATTCAGGTTCATGAGTAACAAACCGGGTTCAGATAACTCGGGTCGTTACATTGTAACTTCCCCTGAATTGAGACTTCAATCATTATAAAACATATAACTTATCATATCATCAGGGAGCAGATCATATCATATCAACCCCCAAAATACTCCTCCTTTTTGCCATAAAAAGACAAACATGTATATCAGAGAATATCAACCGCTATAACAACATCATAATCACCATAGAAAGATAGCCAAAATCAGGAATATATAATATCCAGATAAGTACCAGAACCGCCATAAATAAAAGAGGGAAATGGGAGAGCTAACCGTGTATTCTTGCCGTCTTTATGTGTCATAATTTGGTCAAATAAGATCAAAAGATATTGAGTTTCCACTTTTGAACAGCAAGGCCGCTATTGTCTCGTTAACACCAGTTCCATGAGAAGTCAACATCTAGAATCTCATACTTATCCGTAAGTTGTGAAGTTGAAAAATCTTTTTCATGGGGCAAGATGCATCTGACACCCCCAGTGACATTAGTTGAAAATACTGACTTTTCAACAATTTTGGTCTCTATAACCTATATCTTCACATTAGCAACTTTCTTTTTCTCGAAAATAACACCAGCAGCATCTTTAGCAAACATTTTTCCGACAAGATTATCAAGCATCCAATAACTACTACTTTTCCATCTTCTATATTCAATTACCATTTGCTGATCATTCAAAAAGTTCAGTTCACCTGCAAGTATCTTGATAAAAATAACAATGCAGAATCAGAATCAGAATCAGAATCAGAAGAATTAGAAACATTGTCAAACATCTGGAACACCCTCAGGAACACCTTCCAGAACATTAACCTGATCACTTGCCAAAAGCTTGTAGCTATTCCTAATCTCCTCCATAAACCAGTATAATGAATCTTTGAAGAATAATTCAGGTCTCTGCAAGTTGGAAATAAACCCAATATAATAATGATGCTCCAAACTTCATAAAAAATAGACTTCCAATATTTCATGAGAATAGTCAGAATTTTGCAAGTCGCATACGGTGTTGCTCCACAGAATATCATAATATCGAGAATCATCACTTTCAGCAAAGGATGAGCATGCGAAGAAGTTAGAAACATTGTTCAAACATCTGGAACACCTCAGGAACACCTTCCAGAACATTAACCTCGATCACTTGCCAAAAGCTTGTAGCTATTCCTAATCAGAATCAGAATCAGAATCAGAATCAGAATCAGAATCAGAATCAGAATCAGAATCAGAATCAGAATCAGAATCAGAATCAGAATCAGAATCAGAATCAGAATCAGAATCAGAATCAGAATCAGAATCAGAATCAGAATCAGAATCAGAATCAGAATCAGAATCAGAATCAGAATCAGAATCAGAATCAGAATCAGAATCAGAATCAGAATCAGAATCAGAATCAGAATCAGAATCAGAATCAGAATCAGAATCAGAATCAGAATCAGAATCAGAATCAGAATCAGAATCAGAATCAGAATCAGAATCAGAATCAGAATCAGAATCAGAATCAGAATCAGAATCAGAATCAGAATCAGAATCAGAATCAGAATCAGAATCAGAATCAGAATCAGCAATGCACAATAGATTGCCAAAAATAAAAACAAACGCCTAATGCAAGTGGCGAATTTTCCTCTTTTTTTTTTTTTAAATAATAAAAGCAATAATCAGCTTACATAACACAGAGGCCTAGGGCAGACCTCAGCTCTTCAAACCTTACACCATCCAACGTCTTGGTGAAAATATCGGCAATCTATTTTTCGGTCACCATATGCTCCAAATTAATAATTTTGTCCTCCACAAGAGATCGAATAAAATGATGTCGTATATCAATATGTTTTGTCTGTGAGTTCTGAACAGGATTTTTAGAAATATTGATTGCACTCAGATTATCACAATAGAGGGTCATGACACCCCGTGTGACACCATAGTCTTTCATCATTTGTTTCATCCAAAGAAGCTACGTACAGCTGCTGCCTGCTGCTATATACTCTGCCTCAGCAGTAGATAGAGAAATAGAATTCTGTTTCTTGCTAAACCATGACACTAAGTTGTGTCCAACATAAAAACATCCACCCGAAGTGCTTTTTCGGTCATCGGAGCTTCCAGCCCAGTCAGCATCACAATAACCCACCAGATTAGCATTAGAATCAAAAGAATACCAGATGCCATAATCAGTTGTTCCACTAACATATTTTAGAATTCGTTTAACCGACACTAGATGTGACTCCTTCGGATTTGCTTGAAATCGAGCGCATAAGCCCACGCTATAACAAATATCTGGATGGCTGGCAATAAGATATATAGGCTTCTAATCATGCTTCTATATAAACGTGAATCAACAGCAATTCCATTTTCATCTTTGGAAATTTTCTCATGTGTCCCAAGGGGTGTTCTACTCGGGCGTGCATTCTCGAGCTTAAATTTTTTCAATAAATTCTTGGAATATTTGGCTTGAGAGATAAAAATACCATTCGTTGCTTGCTGAATTTGAAGGCTAAGAAAATAAGTGAGTTCTCCAACCATACTCATCTCGAATTCGCCGGTCATTTGAGCTACAAACTCATCCAGCATCACCTGTGACACCGAGCCGAACACTATGTCATCAACGTAAATTTGAGCAAGTAAAAACTGACCTTTGTCACGGCGAATAAAAAGGGTTTTATCTACTCCCCCTCGCTCATATCCCTTGGTTAATAGATATTGCGTGAGTCGTTCATACCATGCACGAGGGGCTTGTTTAAGCCCATATAACGCCTTCTTCAACTTATAAACATACTCGGGATGATGAGGGTCTTCAAAACCCTTCGGTTGGGCAACAAAAACTTCTTCATTTAGAAAACCATTGAGAAACGCACTCTTCACATCCATTTGATATAGCTTGAACCGCATAACACACGCAATAGCCAATAGGAGCTGAATAGATTCAAGTCTAGCAACCGGAGCGAATGTTTCATCAAAATCAATTCCTTCAATCTGAGAATACCCTTGAGCAACTAGCCGAGCTTTGTTGCGAGTAATGTTGCCATGTTCATCGGTTTTGTTCTTGTAAATCCACTTAGTACCAATAACGTTCACATCGGGAGGACAAGGTACTAAGTCCCAAACTTGATTTCGGGAGAATTGGCTGAGTTCTTCTTGCATAGCTCCTATCCAGTACTCATCTAGCAATGCTTCTTTCACATTCTTTGGCTCGATCGTGGATGTAAAGCATGTCATTTGAATCATTTCCTGATAATTTACTCTCGGCTTATCTCTAGTACGTATACCATCATTCAGACCTCCAATAACCTCATCTGCAGGATGATTCTTCTGAACACGTGTAGATGGTTGCTTGTTCTGTAAGGTAGACACTTCTACTTCATCAACCGTCTCTGTTTGATCTGTGACACCGCCTGAGACACCCTCTGTGACACCGGGTGGAACACTAGTGTCTTCAGTATGTGAAATCTGGTTTTCATCTTCTTTTGGATTGTAAGCTGTATTCAGAGAGTTGTCTACTTGAACGTTTGCAGATTCGATGACAGTTCGAGTTCTTTTGTTGTAAACTCGATATGCACGGCTATTTGTAGCATAACCGAGAAAGATGGCCTCATCACTCTTGGGATCAAATTTTCCTCTGTGTTCCCTGTCATTCAACACAAAACAAATGCTGCCAAACAGATGAAAATAATTAAGATTCGGAGTTCTACCTTTCCATATCTCATAGGGTGTCATAGAAGTTTTGCCGCGGAGATACACCCGATTAATGGTATAACATGCTATGTTCATAGCTTCAGCCCAGAATTTTTGAGGAATATCTCTTTCATGTAGCATAACTCGAGTCATCTCTGCCAAGGTACGGTTCTTTCTTTCAACGACTCCGTTTTGTTGAGGAGTCTTAGCTGCCGAGAATTCATGAGCAATTCCGAGAAGCTTACAGAAATCAGAGAATTCAGAATTTTCAAACTCTCGTCCATGGTCACTTCGGATACGTATAATCTTCATAATAACACAGTCTTTTTCCCGTTGGAGACGAGTGCACATTGATTTGAAAACTTTAAACGTGTCGGACTTTTCTCTTAGAAACTCCACCCATGTATAGCGTGAAAAATCATCAACAGTAACGAAGGCATACCGTTTTCCACCAATACTTTCAACAGGCATTGGCCCCATTAGATCCATGTGGAGCAGTTCAAGCACTCGGGTAGTTGTGGAAGACTGTGACATCGGGTGTGACACCTTGGTTTGCTTTCCGATTTGACATGGTCCACACATTCTGTTTTCATCAAACTTTAAAATAGGAACTCCCCGAACAGCACCTTTCGAAATAATCTTCTCCAGCATTCTGAAATGAACATGTCCCAACTTTCTATGCCATAAAATAGTGTCTTCCATACTCGACCGAAGGGATGTAGATGTGGAATAAATAAGATAACAATTGTCGGATGATCGAACTCCTTCAATAACACACTTGTTGTTTTGATCGGACACCACACATTTTTCTCTTGTGAATTGCACTTCCATTTCTTCATCACAAAGCTGGCTAATACTGATTAGATTAGTTTTCAGACCATTTACCAATAAAACATTACTCAACTTTGGTAATCCGGGAACATTCAACGTTCCCCTTCCTATGACATCCGATGAGACACCATTGCCGAATGTTACTTTTCCCACGGATTCAGGTATAATATCCTTCAAATATCTCTCTTCACCTGTCATATGTCTAGAACAACCACTATCAAAATCACCATGCATTTGTTCCTATTGCCTTTAGTGAAAGATGTGTAACATTACACTTCAAACTTGATTTCATCACCCATTTCTGATACGGGAATCTGTAAGAAGAGGTATTTCTAACAGTACCCAATCTTAAGTCAACAAGATAAGTAAAACATTTAGGACGAATGTGACCTCGGCGTTGGCAATAATGACATACAATGACATATTTGTTACCTTTACTGCTTGAGGCACGATATGAGTCATAGAAATTTGCTTTTCTGTCAATTCTAGAAGTTCTGTTTGCAATGTGCTTCACTTTGTAATCAAATCTCGGTGCTAACACTGGCTGTGACACCCGCTGTGACACTGAGTTTCCCTTTACGAATTTTATCACAGAGCAATTTTCTTTTACTGCTTCAGTCTTTGAACCTGAACTTTCACCTTTAAACCCCAATCCAAACCGATTTACACTTGATTTGCCGACGTTTAGAATATCATTAAGTTTAGACGAACCCGAATTCAACATTTTGACATTCTTCTTCATGAGGCTTATCTCTTTGGTTAAATCATTAGCTTCATCCTGACTTGCTTTCAGCTTTGTCTCCAAATCATCAATAACATTTTGAAGATTGTTTTTCTCATCCTTCAAATTTCTAATCTGTCCGTGTAGAAGCTGATTTACTTTAACAAGCTCAGTCCATTTCTCATGCAGAAACTTATACTCTCTAATAAGATCTTCTTCTGTGACTGGTTCTTCGTCTTCATCACTACTACTAGAAAATCCGTCTGTGACACCGCGTATAACACTGCCGTTTTCTTCATGTTCTATCTTTCCAGCAAGCGCCACATGGTTGATCTGAAATTCATCTTTGTTTTCTGACTCGTCTTCACTCCAGGTTACATTCAGAGAATTCTTCTTTTTCTTTAAGGTATTAGCACATTCTGCTTGTATATGCCCAAAACCTCCACACTCTCTGCACTGAATGCCTTTGTTCATGAATGATTGATCAGATACATAAGTTTCTTCTCTGTGCTTCTTGTTGCTTGAAGAACCATTTTTGAAGTTTGTGACACCCTGCTTGACACCGCGAGTATTTCTTCCAAAACTCTTCATAAATCTGCCGAAATTCTTTGATAGTAGAGCTAGAGATTCCTCCAAGTCATCTTCATCATGCTCGCTGTAATTCTGTACCTCTGTTTTTAAAGCAACTCCCTTTGCCTTCTTTATTTCGGTGTCTCCTCCAAAATTCATTTCGAAAGTTCTAAGAGACCCCATCAACTCTTCTAGCTTCATTTTAGACACATCTTTGGCTTCTTCTATGACAGTAACTTTATAGGCGAATCTATGTGGCAAAGACCGTAGAGTTTTTCGTACAAGTTTTTCTTCCGAGAACATCTCACCAAGAACAAATGCTTCATTTGCTATGTCACATAATTTTGCGTTGAACTCGCCAATAGTCTCATCTTCCTGCATCTTTAGATTTTCAAAACGAGTGGTTAACATTTGCATTTTGGACAACTTTACCGTAGATGTTCCTTCATAGGTGGTTTGTAGAATTTCCCATGCCCTTTTTGAAGATTCGCATGTGGAGATGAGTCTGAATTGAAGTGGATCCACACCATTAAATATAGCATTTAAAGCCTTTGAATTGCTATGTGCCAAAGTATCTTCATTTAAGGTCCAATTTTCTTCGGGTTTTGGAGATATAATACCATCTGCATTGGTGACAATAGGGTGATTCCAGCCTGTTAAAATAGATCTCCAAGCCTTCTCGTCAATAGCTTTAATGAATGCCCTCATCCTTGCTTTCCAATAAGCATAATTACTTCCATCCAACAATGGCGGACGCATCGGAGAACCTCCTTCTTTCATTGAATCCATCGCACACGAACTATAATCTTGTCCCGCTGATCTCGCATAAGAAACAGAAGCGACCCGCTCTGATACCAATTGAAAGATTACGATTAGTTATTCGGTGTTCCACAGGGTGTTACAGGAAACACCGATAATGAATGCAATGATGGACAATATAAATATGCGGAAATAAATGACACAGGAGGTTGGTAACGCAGTTCGGCAACCAGCCTACGTCTGCGGGGCCACGCCCAGATATAAAAACATTTCTTTGAGTTCACGAAATTACAAGACAATCGGACTTATACAAATAAAGACTCCCTCTTATCTTTGTCGCCGCCTCCAGCTAATTTCCCCAAGGAAACTGTTTTTGCGAGATCCCCTCGACTTTAGAACGACCTCTCCCGAGATCTAGATAACAACAAGATCCCCTCGTTGTTGGTTCCTCCTGAAACTCGTGTTATAGCAAGATCCCCTCGCCCACGATCAAGAACGACAAGCTCCCATTGTCTAAGAAATAGAACTCCTCCTGAGTTCGGATGCAGCCTCCTCCCGAGACTGTGCTTCAATGAAGAACAAGAAAAATTGCCTCCTGGGACACCTCCTGGAACACCAGATCGAAGTCTTCGGATGCAATACATAACACACTCATTAGAACGATGAAATCCACAGATTAGGTCGAGTGTGTAATACAAACACTTACTCAAATGCAGAAGCGATGAGAGTGAAAGAAAGTCGACGGCTCAGAAAAACAAGAAAACCTTCGCACGCGAGAAAATAACACTCCGTCGTCAATCAGCTCTCTCAGAACCGAGAGCCTTAAATAACATTGGTAACTTCCAAAACATCGAATCATATCAGTTACCAAATCGAAATTCAAATCGCATAGAATAAGGAAACCGAATCTGTTGTGTGACACCTCATGCGACACTTAAGGAAAGTTTCTATATCTTCCAAAATACAGATCCAAAAATTCAAGAAAGCATCCCATTAATCATGGGAACTCAGAGCCCAGCAAATCGTGCTAGATCTACAGCAAATCGGCTTTCCAAATAAAAGTTTTCCAAAAAACAAATGCCTTTAACTTTTCAATAACTTTCCAAATATTCTTGTTTCCTTATTTTTCTCTTCCATAGAATCATCATTACTGTTGACCAGACGCCATCCAATAAATATAATCGATTATTTTTTGATCACCAAGTATTAAATCATCAAATTAGAAAATAATGGAATTAATATATTTCCTCCATAAATATTAATATATTTTGCCAAAAACACAATTGCCAACACATATGCAAATCTTTGCATTTACACTTTACCGTTTCGGTGAACGTTTTCGTTATCTAAAAAATATATAATATTCACATAATGAACT
This sequence comes from Begonia masoniana, assembly GCA_022432975.1. NCBI lineage: Eukaryota > Viridiplantae > Streptophyta > Magnoliopsida > Cucurbitales > Begoniaceae > Begonia > Begonia masoniana. The sequence goes on along the minus strand of CM039505.1, from coordinate 9,916,995 downwards.
TTACACCAAACAAATAAGTCTAGCAGTTAGAATAGTTAACTCAAACTCTATCCACACTATTTCTCCATCATCCACCTAACCGTGATTAGTTTGAAATCAATTTAAATCAAGTTATGCTTTGAAATCCCTGTAATTTCTAAAAACGTATGCATACTCAAATTCAAACCTTTTAAAAGTCCATCAACCATTGTTCAAAGCCATTTTCAACAATTAAATAAATCCAACATAATTTTTAATAGATTTTGCATGATTTAAAAACCATCTTTTCAATCAAATTTCCAAAAGCAGTTTTTAACATTCAATTGTAAATGTCAAGATGCAATTCACTCTAAACTGACCTCATATGACAATCACACACCTCTACAAGTTCTCGGGCTTTCTCCGGTAGGGTTGTAGAACCCCTCTTGCATTGCTCCTTCTCAACGTTTAAGGACTTTTAATCCAAGGATGACATATAGTTAATCTCCTACTCAGTTTTATAGTTATAATCATCGCACACGAATGGACAAGTCCAGTCCATTGGGTTCCTGTGTTACCAAGACTTTCAACTTTCTCCTTCCTAAAATGCATGCTTTAAAACATTTATAAAGCCAAAGCTATGCATGTATAAAATAACGCAACTCACCAATACAATTGATATTTAAAATCAATATGTCCAATTTAACGTAAAACGTTGTTTTAAAATACTACGTTTTAATATTTCAATAAAAATTGGAAATATACTATTTTCACAATTCACTGTTCAATTTGCATAAAAAATGATATCAATTAATCACTTCAATCCATTCAATCCCAATCAATCACAATACATTTCTAAATCTATCTCCACCTAGTAATGCGATAAAGCCTAATTTAACTATTCTAAACGATAGATTTACTTACCTTATGTCCTCAACACAATTTATAGCAACTTCATTAATAATTCTTGAAATTTGAAAACCTATAATACATGCATTACACCATTAGCATCCAAATCATAATAGTTTTCAACATAATACAACCAATTAACCATCCCATGGATTAAAATCGGAATATGACCAATATGTTTCATTGACTTCAAAATTTCATAACTCTATGTATATATATCCAAATGCTTCAATTCCAAAGCCCAAAGCTCACTTAATATGTCTATTGTAACATGTCAAAACTTTTTAACCATTGGAATCCATTACATTAGGCTAATATTACCAAAACCCAGACTATCTAGAATACTTTTTACAATTTTTATATCAACTTTGAAAAATCATATCTTTAAATATACTTATCCAATTGCTCCGATTTCAGGGGCTACGGTTTTGTTGAAGTGTCTAATATATCATACTAAAACAGTTTAGCAAACTAAAATCATGAAGAGGGTCTAAAAATACTAAAACCGTAACATGCACAGTTCACTCTTTACAGTTTTTGGCTCAACTTTGAAAAATCATAACATTAAATATACTTATTCAAATGCATCAATTCCAAAACCCATAGTTCACACAATAAGTCTATTTTAAATGCCAAAACCATTTATCAATTGAGAACCATTTGATTGAACCAATTTTATCAAACCCGAACTGCCATGTTTTCCCCCTATTTTTGAACATGCTTGTACAATTTGATAATTTCTTCCATTTCAACCCACAAATAAGTCTCACAATCAGATTATACATCAAACAAGCTAAGAAGTTGAGCATTGAAACTAATTTTTTCGGGTATCCATTTCAACTTCATCAATCATCAACAAAACTCAACAAAATCAACACTCCTTCAACATTTAACCAATAAAACTTCATAAACCTAAATGAAAATCCACTTTACCTTGAATCTTTAGAGAGAGAAAGATTTTTACGCCAAAATAATCTTCTCACTAAGATGAACACTTTTTTCTTGAGGATCGACTCCAAATCTTCAATTTTACACCCATTTTTCTCTTATTTCTTCCTCTCTTTTCTCTTCTCTCCTCATTTCTTTGGTTTTTTCTTTCTTCTGCTTTTTCTCAAGTGAATGGCTTTTCTTCAGCCAATTTTCGTACAAATTAAATCCAACTATCAAACATTAAAATGAAATCTAATAAACTAAATTCAATATCCAAAATTAATCCAACTACTTTAAAAATACAAACTAAATTATCCATTTCATTCCAACTTCCAAGCAATGAATTCCAAACCATTAGAGATAAACATTAAAATGAAGTCAATAATTGCAACGATATCAAGTCATCGATGTGTCATTTTCTATAAAATTTTCATCGGTAGGATCAGCAGAATCTGCAAAATGTAAAATATTGAAGACATTAGTTAATTACTAGAGATAAACATGTAAAACAAATAAATATTAGAATGTTCGATTCTTGTTATATAGTTGTGATAGTACTATCTTCAAAATCATCATCAATGTTTGTAGAAATTTTAAAAGGATTGAATGTTGTAAGTCAGCTTTGGGAGCATATTAGGGTTTCAACACTTTGGGAGCTTAGAGAACTGCGAAAGGCATCAAGAACACGACCACCACAACTAATAGCAGATTTTGATGCCACCGTAAAAATTGGAATGATCAATATATCTTTTGCAATTGCACTCAAAACTCAATACTTATCGGAGTTCCTCTTCCACCAAAATAATATGTCAGAACTGTCTGAAAAATTCTCTAACTTCTCAGACAAATACAGATCAATCTGTGACATATTAGTTTCATCACTTCTCTCAGAAGAATTACCAAACCCATAAAACATAGAGTACATTACAGTTGAACGAGCTTGCGTCAAAGAACTCCTTGACTTTGGGAACCTTTGTTGACTATTGCTGCTACTTGAAGTCTGGTCTTCATTGGTTGTATCATCTTTATATTCGGTATACAACTTTTCAATTACATTCTCTACCTGCTTTGTGTATTGTGCAGCTTTTTCACTGTCAAATAAAATGACTAAACAATGCCGTAAGAATTTAGTTTTGCAACTTGAATCAAGAACAACAACAACATATACAAGCATGTTTATTTTTTTGAAAAGATCCTCATTATTTATCAAACTTCTTTTGCATCTCGTTGGCCATTCTTCTTAGTATAAAATTATCACTGTTACCATATGTCTCAATAACAATCTTCATATTACAAACTTCACCTACGTACATATTCGATGTAATATGCATAGAAGAAGAAACATTAAGTGTCATAGTATTAAATGTCTCTAAGAATTTTATGTATTCTCAAATGCATGATCAATCTTCAATGTGGGTGAACCTTCCACTCCCATTTTATGCAAGAAAGATCTATCATTCTCTGTTAATTTTTCAAAAGTCATTTCATACTTCTCAGCGCTTGCCAACATCAAATACGTAGAGTTCCAACAAGTAGGAACATCGAGTGACAAATTACTTTTACAAGTAATTTTAACCGCATCAACGCATGCTTTGAACTGTTGCAATCTTCACGGAGAATACCTTACGTACTTAACAACTTTTCGTACCCTCGCTATGGACTCATGATGTTCTTTCAAACCATCATAAACAATCAAATTGAGCACATGTGGAAAACATCTTACGTGCATATGATCACCATTTAAAATCAACCCCTTCTAATTTCAAATTGTTTTCGTCAAATAGGAAATAACAACGTTGTTGGAAGAAGCATTGTCAACGGTTATGGTTGTAAAATTTTCATTCTCTCAATTAAGCAAATATTTTTCACTTCCTTATCAATAGATTCACCCTTATGGTTCGGAATCAAACAAAAATATAATATGTTCTTTTGCACATGCTAATCTTGATCAATATATTGACGTGTCAGCATCATGTAATTCAAATTTTGAATAGAGGTTTATGTGTCAGTGCTCAAACACACCCTCCGTGATGTTGTAAAAAAACACTCATTCAACTTAATTCTTTCTATCTGAAATATGTTGCGAATATCTCTTCCTACTGTTCTTCTAGATGACATAATAAACTTGAGATTGAGATACAAAAAAAATATCCTAAAACTAATTCATTCTACCACTTTCATTGGCAATTCATCCAAGATAATCATCTTTGCAAAAAATTTCATAGCGCCATTATAGTAAATATGGGTATACCAGCAATCTTGCTCTTATTAGGATTAAAAATTAAAGTTTTTTACTTACTGTCTACGTTTGGTAGAAACTTTCTGCATACTTTAATCTGCTTTACTAAACAACAAGTCTCATTTTTCGTTGGGTGTGCTGTATAAATCTGCCCACAATAATTATATTTAGCTGAATCGGTGTTTGGTACTCTATTGAAGTGAATTCAAGCTTGAGACTTAGTTCTTTTCGATTCCACATGCGAATTTTCACTATGAGGAGTATCCATCTTACTGTGGAGCAAAAAACAATAAACATATAAACACATTAATGAACCTAGATTTATTAAGCAAAATTTATAAACAGATAAACTTTATGAACAAGTAGTAACAGCTAACAAACAATAGGCAAAAATCTAAAATTTATAAACAAATAAAATTCAGCAACAGACAACAACTAACAACAGACAAAAATCTCAAATTTATAAACACATTAACCTAAATTTATCAACCAACAATAAGAGATTTTTTATCAACCAACAAACAAAAATTTATCAACCAACAGTGAAGTAGCAACAAACGCATTTAGTACATAAATGACACATACAGTGTTGTTTGTGCGTCGAGCGAATAGTGAGGGTGAGCAGTGCTGAGTCGCTGAACAATGAACAATTTGGATTCAGCAATACCGACGTTGAACGGCGTTGTTGATCGTTTCTGAGTCTTGCGGCCCTGACGGTGGCGTGCGAGTTCAACGTGAGAAGTGAGACTAGTGAGAGTGAGAGACTGAGATGAAAGTATGAGAGTTTGAGAGTTTGAGAGACTGTTCAACATTGTAATGTTGAGTATGTGAAACTGCTGCAGTCTGTGAGTCAGCCCTAATTTTAATTTCATTCTCGGCATGGTTTTTTCGTATTTTGGCTTCTGGATCGTGGACCGGATCGTGTCCCACAGTAAATTTAGTAGGAGGACTGGTACAGAACTGAAAATCGTGAATAACCGACCGAATTTGGATCGAAGGTTTCGATCCGGTCGCTGTTCTCGGTATTCAATCTGGTACTGCCCACCCCTACTTTCATACTTATTGTGAAGCAGAAACTGTCATATTTTTATCTTCCTTTCATTATGCACTACACCTTGAGTATTACTTCACTCGTTTAATCGATTGTTTTAGCCAATCAATGCCGAAATCGTAGAAGGTGGACGACATGGATGAGTCTCCTTCTTTTTCTCATTCTCCTTCGTTATCTCTCTCTTTCTCTCTCTCTCGAAATGCCAAAATAAGGGCAATTGCTCATTTTTAAAAACATATTGTCCTCACCAGATGGTGATTTATTCTAGGTTAAAACATAGAAAACAAGGTCTACAGTTTAAGCTCAGTTCTCCAATGGAGGCTTATGCGGTGGCTTCTTTGGCCCGTCTCCCTTCCTAGGATCTCCATAAATGGGTTCGTGTCTTGGGCGTGGCTTTGGCTGATCGTATCGTCCGTATTCACCTTCACCGGATTCACCTTTACCTTCCGTCTCCACGACTGGTGGTTTCTTCTTGTAAGGTGGCCTTTTCCGGTAGCCTCTGCCGTCCAGCGGAAGGTTTTCGTCGGACAAAGTATCTTCCGACGAGTGAGGCGCGTGCTTGGGAGGTCCTTTTTTGTATGGTCCTCCGCCACGCGGGGGGTGGTGGCTGTCGTAACCGGCGAGAGTAGAGGTGGTGAGAAGCACCAGGCTGAGAAGCAGCAGTAGGAAGAGTTTGAGACTCATTTTTGATTTTGGGATGTGGAAAACCTTAGTCTGGAGTCACCTTTTATAGGCCATGATTGATGCGTAAATCTCTGTGTTACTTCATCGTCGTCATCATCTGTAACACCCGAGAATTTCGGGTTTCCGCTCCAAGGGTATTTTCGTAAATAAGAAATATGGGTCCGTTTTGTGAGCGAGAAGTTTTAGTAGGACCCTAGGAATTTATATTGATTTTTAGAAGAATAAGTAAATTTTTAGAAACCTAAATCGATAGCATAATGCCGGATTACGGTTTTCCGCATATAGTGTTTTAAGTCGTAAAAATAGTAAATTAGGTCCGTTTTGCAAACGGACAGTTTCGTTAGAACCCTAGAAATAAGTTTGAATACTTGAAGGAATAAGGAAGTTTCGGGAAACCAACTTGATCGACAAAATAACGAATTAAGTCAAAGTAATGATGGAAGGGCATTTAAGTAATTAGCTAGGTTAAGTTTTAATAAAAAGAGAATTAACCCCCCCCCCCCCTCTCTCATTTCTCCTCCCTCCCACGCAGCTCTCTCTCTCTCTCTCTCTCTCTCTCTCTCTCTCTCTCTCTCTCTCTCTCTCTCTCTCTCTCTATTTTCCTCTCCCCTTCTCTGGCGATCTCTCCCTCTCGCGACGACTCCTCTCACGCCGGCGATTCAACAGCCATTCTTCTTCCGGTTTCTCTTCTCCAATCGATCCTTTAGGTAAGCCCTAAACTCTAGACACGTCTAGTTGTCGATTTTGGTTGTTATTCGTTAGGTTTTACCGATTTAGGGTTTGACTAAATTTACGTTTTAGGCTGGAAATTGTTAGTTTTGATGTATTGTTGATGATTAGTGATAGATTGATGATTTTTGATGATTTCTAGATTGAAAACGGATTTAGGGATTTGAGTGTAGTTTTTAGTATATATTGTTTTAATGTATGTTGGAAATTAGGGATTTTAGGCTTGATCGCTAAGTGTGGTTTGAAAGTTAGCTATGGCATATTAAAGTAGATGTTATGGGTGACGTATAGGCATTTGAATGGTTGTGATCGGATGTCGGATTTGGGAGAAAATGGTGTTTGAATGTGCGCACGTTAGGTGTTCGATAAAATGCCCAAATGGAGAAAATATGAGTTTTTGGAGGAATTGCCTTAGCTAGGAGCTTAGTTTAAGTTTAGAATTCGTTTATTTAGGATTGATTTTAATGCCCTTAATTGTGAAATGCTTTAGGTGGACACGGCTTTTGGACGGTGCTCGGCTATCTACGGACGCCAGGTAAGTGGATGTTAGGTTTCCGGCCCTTAAGGCCCTACATCGTGTCAACGTTAGGTTTTATTGTTCTTGATGATGATTTTCTGATCGTGGGGTTTAATGAGTCGGGTAGCCTAGAATGTTAGTTATTAGTTGTTTGTTAGATTCGTTATGAGTAAAGCACGTCCATGTACGTTTTGAACTGTTTGATGATATGTCTTGATGATATGTTGTACGTATAGTTCCTCATGCATCATGTTTTCTCAAAAGTCATATGAAATGTTTTCATGTATGATGATGTAAAGAAAAATGTATGAAATGATTAAGTATGATGGGGTGGTTTGGCCATGAACAACAAAACTATGTCACTATCCACGAGTGGATCATGAATACGGCCGAAAGGTTATGTACACGCACTGCCTACCTCCCCAACACGATGTATGTATGAAAATGAATAAGAATAAGTAAATGAAAATGTTCATGCATTCATGTACATGTTAAGTATAGTGCATCCCCTTACTAAGCCTTAGGCTTAATGTATATGTTGAATGATGTAGGTGACAGGTGTCAAGGTGAGAGTTCTCTCTCGATGGCAAGAAATAGGTGGTCGGCGGATGGTGCTCGTGGCGGCGGAGCGTGTTTTGGCATGGTTCAGCGACATGGGTGTGCGCCGGGTTGTTTTGTGGTAATTGAATGTGAGTTAGAATGGTTACCAGTTGTTTGGAAGATTTTAGGGTGTATGTTGAGGTTCGGCATTTTTATGGTTTTATAGTGGATATTGGTTTGGAGTTAAGTGTTAATTTGAATGAATTGATTAATGAATTTGTTTTAAGGGAAGTTTAGGGGTTTAAATGTTTATATTCACGTTTGATTGGGGATTTGATTGGATTATCTTTGGAGGAGTTTAGGTGTCTTTATTTTAGAATTATACTGGAACTGCTTGGGTTATTTTTAACAGGTAAGGATATGCTAGATTTTTAGAGCCATCCACGCAGTTCGTTTTCTTGAATTTGTCCGAAAGTGTAGGTTAGATTAGTGTCATGTTTTGATGATCAAGGAATGAGTGATTTTAAGGGATTTCAACAATCCGAGACTTCAATTTAATGGTTTAGAAGTCGAAACGTTATGAGTGATATAAAAAGAAAAATCTACGTGGTTACGAGAGTTTAAAGTTAAGGTTACGTTATGGTTAGTTTGTTTAAGGGTTTTGGGTTATGTTTAAAGTAAAAATGAAAAAGTTTATGCGAAAAATACGAGGGCTTAGGTAATGATTATGTCACGGCAAGTCCGTGGCGGCCCTGATCGGGTTGGGGTCGTCACATCATCACTTAGTGAAATCTTAGTAGTTTTCATTAGAATATATAAAGTTTTTGTTTTAATCTCACCCACTAAAATAGAGAGTTTCTAAAAGCAATTTTATTTAAGAAATTTCGTTACTCTTTTATTTGTGCAATTTCCACGTTTTTGCAACTTCATATATTCTATCTATATTACTATAATAAATAAATGATATGTAGTGATAGTAAAATTTAAAGCATAGACATAACTGTCGACACGTTGTTATTCACTAAGATTTCTCCATTACAATGTTTTATGATAATCTTTTATTTTATAAAATCGTAAAAAATATATTTAATTGGTAGTTAGACTATTATTCTGTTACGTATAATTCATTCATTGACAGAATTAAAAGTATTTGTTAAAATCTGTATACTATTAGCATACTGTTCATTACTATTACTGTTCATTTCTAGTTAGTTTTAAAATTCAGTTACAATCCTTTCATTCATTTAATGTTTCTTGATGTATACAAATACTTGGGGGAAATAATACAGAACACTCGATTTTCTTGGCTGCCTTTCTGTCGTCTCTGCATTCTTCTTCTTCTTCTTCTTCATTTCTCTGGTTTTACAGTTTCTTCCATAGCTCAACTTGGTATCAGAGCTAAGGATGACATCCTCTAGTTCAACTCCCCCCTCCCTTCTCTCCCACTCTCACTCCCGTAAACGTTAACCCACCCCCCCTCCCTTCTCTTCTCCCTGTTAACCAGACATTTACAGTCAAATTAACCAGCACAAATTACCTGGTGTGGAAGGCTTAACTTCTTCACGTTGCCACTGCGAATGGCATCCAGCACCTTCTGCAGAGTGCTTTGGTTGCCCCTCCTCAATTTCTGGATCCCCTCCAGTCTCAAATCAACCAAGAATTTTCGGTATGACAACGATACAACAGCCTTCTTCTCAGCTGGATATTTGCCTCACTGTCAGATGATCTTCTTCCCCAACTGATCTCGTTCACTACTGCCCACGAGGTATGGTCCACTTTAGATCGACTTTTTTCCTCCTCCTCTATGGCGCGCATTACCGATCTTCGGAGCCGACTACACTCCCTGTCCAAAGACGGCCTCTCAGCTGCTTCTAATTTTCAGCAACTCACTACGATCTGCAACACCCTTGCGGCGGTTGGCGAACCGGTTTCTTACCGCGACAAAATTATCTACTTCCTCAACGGTTTAGGCAGTGAATACAATGCTTTTGTCACCGCAATTACCTCCATTACGCATCGCGTCGAACAGCCTCCTCTGGAAGAAATCCAGAGTCTTCTTCAGAGCTTCGACTTTTGCCTGGAAAAGCAAAACTCTATAACTGCCCTTTCGTCGCCGGCTCTGCTGCAGGCGAACGTCGCTGCTCATCGGCCTTTCCGTCCGTCGTGGAGTCCTCGGCCTTCTGCCCCTTTTTCCCCGCCTGTCTCCAGCAATATTTATCCACGCGGACCCAGCCCTCTCAACCCGCCCGGCCCCTGGCGATCTCCTCGGCCCGCTCAGCAAAACCGACCCAGATGCCAGATCTGCAACAGGATGGGCCATTCTGCCCTAAAGTGTTATCAACTTCAGAGTGCAGACCAGCGAGCCCACTATCCATTTTCTGCCGCCCCGGCCCAAGCTCATTTCACCAGTCTCTCACCCAACCCGGCCCTAGCCCATTACCCTTTCCACTCGGCCCACTCCGACTTCGCCCCTCACCCGGTCCAGCCTCTTAACCCTTCCCTCGACCCGGCCCAGCCTTTTACCTCCACCCCGAGCTCCTTCTCCCAGCACACCTTCTCTGGTCTTCTTCCGACGCCGACCTCCTCCTCGCCGCCTTCTTCATGGGTTCTCGACTCTGGCGCAACACACCATTTTACGCCGCAACCCGAGCTCCTCAGTCACCTTCAACCTCTTCCTGCACCCTCTCAAGTCGCCACTGCTGAAGGTAAATTCATTCCTCTCTGTCATTCCGGTTTTTCTGCTATTCCGGCCATCGGCTGAAATCTTCACCTACAAAATGTTTATCACACCTCACATTTATCTCACAACCTGCTAAGTGTCTCACAATTGTGCCGACAGAACTCGGTTTTCATTGAATTTCACTTGTCTGGTTTTTTTGTCAAGGATCAGAATAATCACCGAATCCTGCTTCGTGGTTTCCTCACTGACGGCCTCTATCACATGCCGTCGGTCCGTCCCGTTTTTTCACCTGCTGCTCGGCATCCTCACACGCCGCCGGCCGGTTCGTTTCGATCCTTCACTGCTCGGCAAGGACCCCTGTCTGCCCCTGTTTGGGCCAGTCTTTGGCATACACGGCTGGGTCACCCTGCTTTTCCCATTTTGCAGCAAGTAGTTAAGACTTGTAATTTTCCTTCAAACAATGTTGTACCTCCATTTAGTAATCCTTGCCAAATGAGCATAAATTACCATTTTGTATTTCTGACTCTCATGCGCAATTTCCTTTCGATCTTGTCCATACTGATGTTTGGGGTCCGTCTCCCATCAAATTCATTACTGGTGCATGATATTTTGTCTTGTTTGTCGACGATTGTACCCTCTTCACTTGGCTTTTTCCCCTCAAATTAAAAAGTGAAGTATACAATACCTTCGCAAATTTCTATCAATTCGTTCACACACAATTTGGTACTAAAATCAAAACTGTTCAATCCGACTGGGGTGGTGAATTCCAGGCTCTCACTCCTCTGTTTCAATCTTTAGGCATTCACCATCGCGTTTCGTGTCCCTATACACCAGATCAAAATGGTAGAGTTGAACAAAAAAATCGGCATGTTGTTGAAACAGGCCTCGCCCTACTCTTTCACTCCTCAGTCCCTCATCATTTCTAGCCCTACGCCTTTACCACAGCTGCTACCTTGATAAATTTCCTACCCACTCCTGTTGTAACACCCGAAATTTTCGTTCGCACGGTTTATTCCCGTTTACGCAATTTCCATCTCTACGTGTCGTTAAACGGCGGAGTTGTAGTCGGAATCAAGAGCGGAAAATTTATACCGTTAACTAAAAGATTATTTTGAGGCTAACCGAAATGTTAAATTTATAAAAAATCTGGCCGAGAACGGACTAAATAACCGTTAGATTAAATTATTTATGGTTGAGAGCAAAAATGTAATTAGGTTTATTATTATTATTATTATTATTAAAAACAAAATAATAAAAACCATCCCTGTATCATTTCCTCCCCACGAAGAAGACTCCACTCCAGAGACTCTCCCCTCTCTCTCGCCTTAGTCTCCTCGCGCGCCGACGCCGACCGAGCCATTCTTCTCCGTTTTTCTCCTCCGTTCTGTCGATTTAAGGTAAGTTTGATTAGTTAGAGGTTTGATTTTCGGTTTAGGGTTAGGGTTTGATGATAAATCGACGGATTGGAGATTTGGGGTTTTGAGATTTGGATGTATTGTTGGATTTTTAATGTTTATGGGTTATAATTATTGAGTTTTGAAGTTTGAGTTTGTGAAGAAAAATCTGGAATTTTGAATATGGCAGGGCAGTTCGGGTTTGTTGTATTCCGACCAAGTTATTGACCTTGATTTGGAAAATGGTTTTGAGCATTAGAAAGTAGATGTTATGGGTGATCTATAGGCGTTTGAATCATCGAATTTGGATTTAAATTGGAATTGTTATGAATTTTTGAATATTGATAAAAATCTGGAAAATTGTTGGGCCAAACAGGGCAGTTTCTGTTTTAGCAAAATTCGGCCAAGCTGATGATATTGGGTTATTGAATGACTTTAACCATTAAAAACTAGACACCTTAAGGTTTGCATAGCACCTTGAACCATCAAATTCGGACATGTATTCAATTTATTACGAATTTTTGAAGTTGGATGAAAAGTTATAATTTAAGAAAAACAGCAGATTCGGTTTTGGTATTTTTGCCAGTTTATGTGAATGGTTTTTGATCAATGAGCTTCACCATTAGAAAGTAGACATTCTAAGGAGTCCGTAGCCGCTTGAATCGTCCAAAACGGACAAGTGTAGGATTAGTTACGCGATTTCAAAGTTTGGCCAAAATTGAGGGATTTCGGATTTTAAGAGTTTTGGGTGAAACATTAGTTTTCTTTTGGAAGTTTGATAATGAGGTTTAATGGAGGTCGAATTAATGGTATGTGTTATATTTTTTTAGGTTCTCTAATTCTCCAGTTTAGAGAGCAATCCACAAACGAGCAGCTAAGGACACCAGGTAAGTAGTGTACGTAGGAGCATTTGCCTTCGGGCCTACATCACAGTTCGGTAGGTTTGTATGCATGTATGTTTTATGTTTTTATGCATAGTAGAGCATGCATCATGGTTTTACGATACGTGAACGAAACGAAAACGATTTTTCATGTTTTTATGAAATGAAACAGTAGGGTGTGAAACAGAAGAACGAACAATAAAATACGTAAGAAGATAATAAAGGTGGGGTTGAGTGGCCTTGTCCCGAGAGGTGGACCGCGAGGTGTGTCACTTCTTCCTCCGCTTTACGTGGTGGCCTTGTCCCGTGAGGTGGACCGCGAGGTGTGTCACTTTTACTAGGTTGAGGTTGGCCTTGTCCCGTGAGGTGGACCGCGAGGTGTGTCGCCTTGACCTAGCACGTAAAGAAGAACGCAGTAGTAAGATAAAGAAAAGAGTAGGAATGAGACGGAAACGAAAGTAGAAACGAAAGCAGAAACAACAGTAGAGACGAAACAGTAGAAATTGCATATGTTAAGTTGTGTATGGTTTTCAGTACTTACTTTTATTATGCACTCCTTACTTAGCATTAGGCTAATAGATGAGTTCTGTGATGTAGGTGACGAGGTGATTCCCGGTGAGTACTCAGAGCATTCCTAGGGCTATGTGGCAGTTGGAGGAGTGCGCTCGTGGGACGATCCAGCTTGCTGTTAGGGCGTTTTGACCATTGAGTGTATGCAGTCTTTTGAGTCACTTTTGAGTCGGTTGTCGTATAGTTAGATTTTCTTAAAGTATATTGGTTTTTGATGTATAGATGTAGTTTTTTAAACGATAGTGGATGTTTTAATGGATTTCAACCTTTAGTAGTCAATTTTGATGCATATAAATGCTTTTGGTACTGGATGTGTTTTTTTATGGATACTAGTTTTTGGTTGATTGAGTTGAGAATAAAATTTGCAGGAGGCTTTGGTTTTCTAAGAAAATTAGGCGTTGTGCTGTCCAAATTTTTAAAAGAAAATCGTTTTAGATTTTACGAAGAATATTTACGTTTTGACTCAAAATTTTATTAAAGATAATTTTTCTACGAAAGTCTTCCGCTGCAACGTTTTAAATTATTTCTAAACATATTTAAATGATGATATTTAATGTGAGGAATAAAGTTTTAAATTTTACGCAAAATTTCACGGTACGACTTAGTAGTGAGTAGTGAGTAGGTAGCGAACCGGGTCCGTAAGGTTCGGGGCGCTACACCTGTCCTCCATCATAAGTCCCCTTTTGACTGTTTGTTTCACAAACGCCCTGATTATTCCTCTCTTCGTGTTTTTGGTTGTCTCTGCTATCCCCTTCTTCGGCCTTTCAATCAACACAAACTCCAGCCTCGCTCTCTTCCATGTGTCTTCCTCGGCCCCAATCTCCACCACAAAGGTTTCTTGTGTCTCGATTCTACCTCTCATAAACTATATATCTCCTGTCATGTCACATTCGTGGAGTCTCAATTCCCGTTTTCTTCTTTCCAACAACCTGTCTCCCAACCCTCTCCCTTCACCCTTCACATTTCTCACCTACCCTACCCTCACTCTACTCCATCTCCCACTCCTGCCCTTTCTATTATACCTCTATCTTCATCCACCCCTCCAGCCCTGTGTATACCCCGTCCCTCCTCTCCCCCTCGCCTTATCACTACTCTAACTCCCTCTACCCTCCTAGACCCCATCCCCTCCCCATTGCCCATCCCACCTCTACAAAACGCCCACCCTATGAAGACCAGGGCCAAAGCAGGTGTGTTTAAACCAAAGGCTCTTCTCCTTGAGCCTGCACTTGAACCAAAAACCTTCCAACAAGCTGCCAAATGTCCTTAGTGGCTCGCTGCCATGAAAGAAGAAATCTCTGCGCTCACAGAAACCAACACTTGGTCCTTAGTTCCTCTTCCGAGCCATACCAAATTAATAGGCTGCAAGTGGGGTTTCAAGACTAAGTTAAACTATGACGGAACCGTTTCTTAGTATAAGGCTCGTCTCGTCGCCAAAGGTTATGATCAGACAGAAGGTGTTTATTACGATGAGACCTTCAGCCCAGTGGTCAAACTAACCTCCGTTCGCACCATCCTGTCCTTAGCTGTCTCCTCTCACTGGATCATTCGACAGCTTGACATCAGCAATGCTTTCCTACATGGAGATTTGACCGAGAAAGTTTACATGCAACAACCTCCCGGCTTTATTGACTCAGCTTCCACGTCGGCTGTATGTTTCCTCCACAAAGCCCTGTATGGTCTCAATCAATCTCCAAGAACATGGTACACCAAATTATACACCGCATTGACTAATTGGGGGTTCTCAGCATCGAAGTCCGACTCCTCCCTGTTTATTCGCCGTACATCGTCATCCATTCTTATTATGCTGGTGTATGTTGATGACCTCATTTTGACAGGTGATTCTGCTCCCTTATTAGCCCAACTGTTGACGTATCTCCAGTCTCAGTTTAAAGTGTGTGACCTTGGCCCATTATCATACTTTCTCGGTATCTCAGTCACTCGGACATCTACGGGTATGACTCTTTCTCAGTCACGATATATCTCTGAGTTACTTCATAGGGCAAATATGGGGTATTGCAAACAAGTTCCCACTCCGATGGTGGCTTGTCCCGTTCTCTCTATCCACTCTGGGAATCCTCTCCGTGATGGTTTTCTATATCGTAGCATAGTTGGGGGCCTCCAGTATTGCTGCCTTACGAGACCTGATATTGCCTTCGCTGTCAATAAGGTCTCCCAGTTCATGCATGCACCCTCTGACACCCATTGGCAAGCAGTCAAGATAATTCTGCGCTATCTCCACGGTACTTCCTCTCTCGGCATCTCCTTCACACAGTCTGACTCTCTTGCCTTGACCTGCTACACAGATGCTGACTGGGCCTTTTGCCCTGATGATCGCAAAAGCACTAGTGGTTTCTGTGTTTTTCTCGGCAAGAACCTCATCTCTTGGTCTTCCACCAAACAGAAAGTCGTCTCCCTCTTCAGTACGGAATCAGAGTATCGCAGCGTTGCAAATGGTGCGGCCGAAGTCCTCTGGTTTCAGTCGCTCCTCAAGGAATTAGGTATTCTCTCTCCCGCATTACCTCTCATTCTCTGCGATAACCTGAGTGCCACCTATCTCGCCTCCAACCCAGTATTGCACTCAAAATCCAAGCATGTGGAGATTGACTTCCATTTTGTCTGGGAAAAAGTACTTCACAAGCAGCTATTGGTCAAATTCACTCCGTCGGACACCCAACTAGCTGATGCACTCACAAAGCCTTTACCACCGATGTTGTTCAACCTCTTCTTGTCCAAGATCTTCGGCTTACGCCTGTGATCTTGCAGGGGGATATTAGCATACTGTTCATTACTATTACTGTTCATTTCTAGTTAGTTTTAAAATTCAGTTACAATCCTTTCATTCATTTAATGCTTCTTGATGTATACAAATACTTGGGGGAAACAATACAGAACACTCGATTTTCTTGGCCGCCTTTCTGTCGTCTCTGCATTCTTCTTCTTCTTCGTTTCTCTGGTTTTACAGTTTTTTCCATAGCTCAACTTATACAACTAAAATATCGTAACTTTTTTTATTGAAAGAAAATAAAAAAACATGTTATTATTCCGAACTAAGATGATTTCCTAATGGACTATTCTCAAGCTCAAGCTTAAACAGAATAGTCCTCTACTTAATTTTATTGGAACCGAATAATTTAGAACATATTTTTGTATTTATATTATTATATTTCACTTATTATTGAGTCGGATTAAACTTTAAAGCTTTCAATAATTAAGTTAACAAAGATGAACTTCGACGATATTGTATGCATCATGCGCACACCTATGGTTAAAATATAAATATGTTCTTAATTTGAAATTAATTTGGATAATCAGAGTTAAAATAATAAAGAGGATAAATATTCTAGAAGCTGATGTGTAGTGAGATAATACTAGTTGATATAAACTAATGGATAATTAAAAGCTTTCAACACCTTTCTCCTCATTTTCCACATTCACTGCCTACTTTGTCTAAAACATTGAAACTGAGTGTACTTTAAAGTAAACCCACTCATCCAAAAGCAAAAGAAGTAATTAATTACAAACCACTTTTTAATCTATTTCTACAATTTTTCAGCATAAAAAGACCGTTTTTAGTATCAATTTATCCGAAAATTAGAATAATATTGATAAGAATGAACAGAAAATCTTTATTTTATAAAATTGTTATGATTTTTTGTGTGTTTAATTGTTAAAGGCCCATTTGATATACAATAAATGACACGCATAATGGTGCTTTTAGCTTTAGTTTGGAGAATTCACACGCGTTATGTTCACACGTGCTTTGAATTTTCAACAATGCAATCCTAAAAGATCATATCTTTACTAAGATCAAACTATGTCCTAAATTAAATATAATATTTCGATGACTCAAATGTGATTAAATAAAATAATGAATGTTTTTCTCGGTGTTGTGAAATGTGGTGGTAGGAACTCGTTTAAGATAAAATTAGGTTTTTTTTTTTTTTATATTATACTTAATCGCAAACATCATTGAATATGGAACTAATGAATTTCTTTCAAGTGTTTATAGGTTTTTACTTGTCAATATTCGTATAAACAAAAATTGAAACCTGGAGAAGTTACAGCAATATGGTTATTTTGTTGCTTACACAGTAAGTATAACGGCCCCTATTCCCAGTAAGATATTGTCCGCTCTGGGGATTGGGCCGTAACCCAATATCCTCCCTTCACAGATTTTTTTAGCGAGAACTTCCAAGTCGGTCACCCAACATGGTACTACTCTCACCGGAGCACTTTTAACTTCAGAGTTCTCATCCATCCGTGCATTCCATGCTAGCATGTGTAGAGGCTGCTTCACATCCAATGGGCTAATCTCCCACGTGAGTCCATCCAAAAGATCAATATCTGTAAAAGGAACAAAGTCATCAGTAAAGTAAAGCAAATGACTTTGTCTATGAGCGTGTGATAGGCCTCCTAGGCATGTCAACGGTACAAACAAAAAAAAAAATTCAAGATTTAAGTTGAATGGATTTCCAAATTTCAACTTTACCATGAAAGTAAACTTTACTTTGAAAATGTTATTTGTTTACCAATTGTTAATTTTCTTAATTAATTCTGAATTATAATATATTGATTTTAAATTTTATTTGATAAAATGTTTTATTTAGCTCTTTCATATTGGGGTGCGGTGCGGTCCGGTTCCGATCTGGGATAGCAATCAGACCGAATCTTTCGGGATTTTTATCCCGACCTTGGGAGGGCCCAGTACCTAACCGAACCAGACCAAAAATTTCAGACTGGTCCCGATTCGGTACCGGTTCCTCTCACCAAAATTCTGATATTTATTATTATTTAAAAATGATAAATTTTTAATATACGAACTATCTAAAATAAATCCAACTATCTAATATTAAAATAAAATCTAGGAAACAAAATTCAACATCCAAAATAAATCCAACTATCTAATATGCAAACTAAATCTAACTATCAAACATTAAAATGAAATCTATGAAACTAAATTCAAGATCCAAAATTAATCCAACTACTTTAAATATACAAATTAAATAGTAAATTCAACTAAATTGTCAATTTCATTCTAACTTCCAAACAATGAATTCCAAACCATTAGAGATAAACATTAAAATGAAGTCAATAATTGCAACCATATCAAGTCATCGACGTGTCATTTTGATACACCTAGGAGGCCAAACACACGCTCACAAGGTATGTCACACACTCTCACTAATATTTTTACTAATTATTGTTTTCTTTTTGCAGATGATGAACTAATGAAGCACGTGGAAGCATTAATGGAGCACTTGGATTGGGAGCCAACTCCTCAAGACATCAATAAAGCCACCAACATGTTAACTTGGAGCTTTGGACTAGCAGAAGAGGGAATTTGTCTTCCCTTTGACAACTCTATGTAATCCATTATCTTCATTGGGTTTTAGGCAAACTTTGGGTCTATTTAACTTGTATTTTATTATCTCATAATGCATTAGAGGGTGCTAAGGGGTTGTTGGACTCAAAGGCAAAGCAACCTTAATTATAGGACTTTCCAAAAACGGCTATCAATCTGACCTTCAAGGCATAATTGGTAAACTCTATAGCCTTGCCAACCTTATTACAAAAAGTACCCTATATGAAGATTGTAGCCAGCACGTTGAACTTTTCAGAATGGGCTGAATCGTGAAATTTGGGCATCATTTGCTTTATCAAACATATTCATTACTAAGAGCTCGTGTGCACTTTCCAAACATAAAGCTTATTCCTTGAGCCCATTCTTTCAAAAGGAAGCGCACTCTTTTTCCATTTGAACTCATTCCTGAAGACTCAGGCTCCTCCGCACAAGTTTCAACCCAACTTACCATACAAGGAGCCATCTCCACGGTCAAGATGATCGAGCACACTTACACGGATGGATGAATCAAGACCAAACGATCTTTTCCTATTTCATTGTGCCAACTAAGCCCTTAGTTGCCCTAGTATATTTAAGTATAATTTTCAGACATTGTAATCAGTTTTTGAATGAAATTTTCAGAGGTTATTAAGGAACTCTTTTGTAACGACCCGAGTTATCTGAACCCGGTTTGTTACTCATGAACCTAAATTTTAAGTAAGAAACCTCGGACCAAATAAAAAAAAAAAACTCGAACATAAAATTCTGCAGCGGAAATCATTAGAAATAAAATAGATTTAAACGAAACTTATGAAACAAGTTTGAAATATCGATTGAAAGGTTTAAGAAATATTTGGTTGAAGGAAGTGTAAAGGTTTAAAGTATAAAATACTGGTAAGAAGACAGAAGTCAAACGCATCTGCCGACGACCAGGTCAACGGAAGAAGCAGATCAGGCTTCTACCGATGACATCACCCAAAAGCATTGGAAACAAATGACATCTCTCGGTAGAATGCATCTACCGATGACGTGTACAACTAAAGACATCTGCCGATAGATTTACATCTACCGATGACGTGTACAACTAAAGACATCTGCCGATAGATTTACATCTACCGATGACGTGTACAACTAAAGACATCTGCCGATAGATTTACATCTACCGATGACGTGTACAACTAAAGACAAAAACATCTCTCGGTAGACTGCATCTACCGATCGCTAGACGACAAAGCATAATACTCTCTCTCCTTCCGATAGTGCAAAAACTACATCTACCGATACGTGCTTCTCACGTGGACATTTAAAACGTCAACCGATAGCATAAACCACTACTCCTACCGGTCACAAATGACAAAAGCGTAATACCCTCTCCTACCGATAATGAAAATCTACATCTACCGATAGTCATCATCTACCGATAGAAGACAGAACCATAACTCTACATCTACCGATAGACTAAACTTCTTCCGACAGACAAAACTCTCAACCATTCTACTCTAAACCAGGACAACTTCGACCCTCTACACTTACATGTTTCACTGAAATCCATTAAAATGACAGGGACTCAAGAACGCTTGAAATATATTAGAACTAACATCAAAACCAGCACATTGCCTTTAACAGCAAGTCTCAATCTTATAACAAAACACCAAAAACCATCTCTGTCATAAAACTTCAAAATATTAAAACTAGACAATGATTCACGGAACCTACTCTCCGTTCACTAACAATTTAAACTATCAGTATTTTGAAATTCAAGGGAAAACGGTTCGACCAACAAGGCCATTATCATATAAATCCTCAAAACAACTGAAATAATCAACCATCGGTTAAACAGCCCCATCAGTTACCAAGTCGAAGCCTGAATGCATTCCTTCAACATCTTCTATTCCTCAATATGATCGAAGAACGCACCTGCTAACTCTTCTTCACCTACATCACAGAACTCATCTATTAGCCTAATGCTAAGCAAGCAAAGCAACAATAAAATAAATACTGAAACATAAGTCCTAATCATGCAGTCTCTAATTTCACATTACAGTTGCAATATCGTTCATGTACTGATCTGATCCCCTGGTTCCCTTGGGAGTGAGATCAATCCTCCCAATGTCATACATCCACTACATCAATTAAGGGGCGGATTAGTTCCCTTAATAGCCAATGATGATCCCTCTGTTCCCTTGGGAGTGGGATCAACTCTCCCAATGTAATGTATCCTCTTCATCAATTAAGGGGCGGATTAGTTCTCTTAATAGCCAATGATTTGATTCTGTTCGTACCTTTCCATAACATAACATGTAAATTCATTTTCGTATTCTTTCAAAAACATGATGCTTGACAATCAGAAACATTCAAACATGCATACACCTACTGTTCTGTGATGTAGGCCCGAAGGCACAAGCAATACTTTACTTACCTGGATTCCTGAAATGCTCAGATTCAAACTACTTTGGAAGTCCTGCACACCTAATGTCATAAGCAGAATACTGATTAGATCATTACTAATCTTATTCTATATCACTCGGAAACCAAAGGAGCTAATCTCGAAAACTCTGGATGTTGTACATTCTCGGCTCAACACTCAACTAGAACTCAACTCTCTATCTCACCGCATTGCCAAGAATATGAACATCGCACTCTCCCTGCTATCTAGCCACTAAAATCTCAAGAAGAGGGAGGGAAAACTTACCTAGTCTGAAGGGCGGAGATCAGAGGGGGAAATCGCCTGGGGTTCTGCCGAGCTCGAGCTGAATTCCGAGAGGGAAAAAGTAAGGAACAGTGGCGGCTAAACCTCCTTAAACCTTCCCTTAAATACGTTATCCAAAATATTAAATCACAATTACCATCTTGCCCTCCCTTAGTCATTAACCAACCCTACTTGATTTATTACCAAAATTTAGTGTATCGGTTAGTTAATTTAATTCTAATGAAACCGGGTGTTACATCTTTTGCCTTAGAATCCATGTTTTCTCAAGGTAAGCCTCGGGTGTTTTGCATTCGAGTGGAGTGTGTCTCCAAATTATCTTCTAAATCCGTGGTTATTTGGGAGCTATTATCCTCACCCATTTCTACACCTTGTTCTAAGACTTTAGACAAGGGAGGAGAGTGAGTCAATCAGATCCTGTGCCGTTGCAATCTTCCTTGGAAGGTTATATCACCCGAACGTGCTCCAAGTTGCGTTTCAGACCGGTTACGGATCCATTTTTCTTCTTATTTTTTTTATATTGTTGCGCTAATCTTTTCCTTGCAGGGTTTGATTTGCATCACATTTTTTTATTAAATTTTCATCGGTAGGGTCAGCAGAATCTGCAAAATGTAAAATATTGAAGGTATTAGTTAATCACTAGAGATAAACATGTAAAATAAATAAATATTAGAATGTTCGATCCTTGTTATATAGTCATGATAGTACTATCTTCAAAATCATCATCAATGTTTGTAGAAATTTTAAAAGGATTGAATGTTTTGAGCCAGCTTTGGGAGCATATTAGAGCTTCAACACTTTGGGAGCTTAGAGAACTGCGAAAGGCATCAAGAACACGACCACCACAACTAATAGCAGATTTTGATGTCACCGTAGAAATTGAAATGATCAATATATCTTTCGCAATTGCACTCAAAACTCGATATTTATCGGAGTTCCTCTTCCACCAAAATAATATGTCAAAACTGTCTGAAAAATTTTCTAACTTCTCAGAAAAATACAGATAAATCTCTGACATATTGACACGGTGGCCCTAGAGAAGGAACCGTGTAAAAACCCACAAATGAAGCAATGTGCTCAGGTGATGGTGTAGAGT
Source organism: Begonia masoniana (assembly GCA_022432975.1). NCBI lineage: Eukaryota > Viridiplantae > Streptophyta > Magnoliopsida > Cucurbitales > Begoniaceae > Begonia > Begonia masoniana. Next base: position 9,894,769 of record CM039505.1, on the reverse strand, counting down.
GCAAATCCGAGGAGAAATAGAAGATGAAGGAGAAGAAAATGCAACCAAAAATAAAAGTGAAGTGTGTGTGGTGATGGCTGAAGTTGAAGATGAAAATGAGAGCATGAAATGTAAATGAAAATGGAGATACCTTTGGCAGACCCGAGAGCTATCCGACGTTTGCTCACGGGTGCATGTTTTTCGGTGGAAAAACAACCACCGTTAGGCATAGGTTTTTCATTCTCCAACCTTTGAAACTCTCAATGAGAGAGGTGAGGGAAAGATAAGAGTTCACCTAGCAACCCGACAGCTAGGGGAACAATGGAAGACTACTCCACTCGATTGAAAAATCGAGGAATCCCGTAGGCCTTCTAACACTTCGGTTAGAAAAAGGGAATTTGTATTAATTTTGCAAAAGGTTCTTGAAAACAACAATATGCATGCATTATATAGACCTAGAGTGGAGGTTAGGGTTTCTATGGAAAGGATTTGAGCCGTTGATGAAGACCAAGATAAAGGAAAAGATTGCAATCCATGTGCTTCATCCAAGAGTTGAGGTGCTTTCCTTGTTTTGCTTTATCAATGGTGTTAAATGTCCATGTCATCCATCCTTGTGGCCACTACTTGATGTACTTACATGGGCCAAATGTTCAAGGTTGGGCTTTCTTGCGTTAGCTCTTCATGGGCCTATTTGATAAAGGTGTTAAATCTAAATGTGGGCCAAGTGATGCTTCCAAATATGGGCCAAGTGATGATTCCAACGTAGGCCAAATAAATGACTAGAAATTAAAGGTGAAGTGTGTGATATTGATGGCCAAAATTAAAGGTGAGAATGTGTGAGAATGAAACGAAAAAGAAGTTGATGGAAATACCGTTGGCGGACCCGTAGAGCGATCTTACGGTTTAAGCTCTCGGGTAAACGATTTTCCCGAAGGAAAAACGACCACCGTAGGCCGGGATTTTCGTCCTCAATTCTGACTCCCAATGGAGAAGGTGAGGGGATGAGTAAGAATTAACTTAGCAACCCAAGCTAAGTTAATAATGGAGGGCTACTCCACTTGGTTTAAAGAACCAAGAAAAAACACCTAAGGCTAACCACCTTGGAGTAGAGAAATAGAAATTTTATAAATGAGCAAAAGTTGTTTACAAACACCAATCCATGCTTAAATAGAAAATCATAGGGTGGATGATTAGGGTTTCCATAAGGATGAATGAATGGTGGCCCTTGGATGAAAAAGGATGGATGACCAAGATCAAAGCAAACAAGCGCACATCCTAGGGATGAGATGAATGTCACGCCTATAGGGATCAATGGAAGGAATCTTGCCACATCATCAATCCATGTTGCCACTAACTCTTGTACATGCAAAATCATACTTTTAAATGTGGGCTCTTCTTTGGGCCATGGCTTCCTTTGTGGTCCATTTGTTGTAGACGTTTTCCTTGAATATTTGAGTTGAAATTCTTCAACCCATAATCCACCAACATACATCTAACCCTAACCACACAATCTAATGCATGATATGCAATTATAAAATCCTTACAATAAAGGCAAATGTATGCTAAATAATTTTTAAAATAAAATTACACATTTAGAAGGCCGGGAAGACAAATTCCCATGGGCTACTTGGTGATTTCCTCCTTGTGCTCCAAGTGCAATCCTTCTTCAAAAATTCCTACAAAAAGAGAGAACACGTAATAAGTAAAGAGATGATATAAAGTTTGGGACTTTACCAATTCTCCTTTTAAATGTAACCCGAGGCACGTCATCCTCTCCGGGTGATTTGAGGATTTGACCTCAAATCCGTTGGTTGACATTTCCCCAAATTGGTCTCCTACGATGTCTTGTCTACTCCTTGAAGGCTTGAGTTTGAATGCAATGAGAGCATATTCTTCCGTTTTGAAGTACTTTACCAAGAGATGTTCTTCATGGAAGAGGGTAAGGATGGTCTTACGAATGTTTTCTTTGGTAGGGGTGGTGAAATAGAATTCAACGGCTACTTTGGAGGGCGATTGCTCGGTGATGGAAGGAAATTTTTCAAGGTAGGTGAATCCGACAAATAGTGAAGTGGAGATGCTAAAGTCCTCTGACCAAAGAAATAATCCAATTATCATTAAGACCTCAAAAGAAAATTTACTTACCAATAGAACCTTAACTCTAGTCCTATGGTAGAATTTGTGATAGACACATGGTGGGGAATGGTGTGGTGATATAATTAATGGAACTTGGTTCCAACTAACCTTAAAATTCCAAATCATTAAATAGACGGAGGTTAGTGAACATAATACTACCAAATCAACGATTCCTTTGACCCTAGTTCGATGAATTTGTGAACATCACATAGTGAGGTTAATGGTTTCCACTTGATACTAGGTAAGGTTAATCGTTTCGTTATCTCACCCAATTGTACAATAGGGCAATTGTGGGGTGAATTGGGTGTGAACATCCTCTTATATTGCCTAATTCCACCATAGTTCAAAGTAGTACGATATGTTGGGTATATGGAATAGGCTAATTTCTTCGAAAATGGATGGAAGGGAGGGTTTATCCTTTCAATATTAAGAAGGGAGTGAGGTAGACCAATGATCATATTAGAAATTCCAAAAATACTCTCTTCACTTAACTCCCTCTTTTCTTGTTGCCATGTTGAGAGGCGGGTGATTCATTATAAAGGGAATTATGATGCCAAATGACACCACTGGAATGAGAGGTTACTTGAGTTGAATCCTCCAATTCCTCCTTGTCTTGTTCATTATTTTCTTCCTCCTTCAAAATTTCTTCCTTCTCTTGATTGTCCATTTCAAGAAGTGGACCCTCTTTGGGATAACAATCAATTTCTTCTAGTATCTCTTCCTCCTCTTCACTTAAACTCGGTGTTCCTTCTAAATTTTCTTGAATTTCTACGTTACTTAAGACTTCTTCATTGAGTTCATTAATCTTTTGGGGTAAAGTAGGTGGTGTATTTGCAAGTAAAGTGTCTTGAACCCATTTTTCCAAAAGGTGGCAAGTATTCTTAAGTACGTGTAAAGTCTCATCTAGCCTAATCAGTTTGGACGGTAGAATTTGTGGTTGATTAATCCTAGTCTTTATCCCCATTTTATCCCTTAAATTTCTTCCATGAGTAGAGGGATATTCACGCATATTAGGATTCTTAAATTTGGAGGAGCTAGGATAACATGTAGGATGATCTTCTTTAAAAAATTTGTCCTAAGATTGGGCTCTTGCTTTTGTCGTTTTTGGAAAAATTCCTCTTCTAAAAACATTTTCATTATTGTCCAAGAAATCAAGTTTTCTTCTTTATTTCTTCTTTTCTTTGCTACAAATCTTTCCCACAAAGATTTAGCATCCTTAGTTAAACACTTAGAGGCGAAGTCAACTTTTTCCCAATCACAATAATATCCATAAGCAAATCTCTTTTCTATTCTTTTAATCCAAGAGGAATATTCATTCTTACCATAAAGACCACTAAATAGGAAAATGTTTGGTTCTTGATTATGTGGGGAAAATTCACTCCTATTAGTCATGTCTAAGTGTTTTAATTAGAAATTTAAATTCTTATCTAAGTTGTTCATCCAAAAGTGAGTGGGGTGATTATCTTATTTAATGTCTTAGGAAAATTTTAGTGGTAAGGTATATTTCCTAGCTAAGACAATAAATAAATAAGGATCATGCTCACAATAAACATTTTAAAATTTTGGAAGTCAACAAACAACTTAGGTGAATAAAACAAACACTTAGTAAAAACTAAATTTAGCAATAAATTTTCAATACGTGCAATTACTACAATTTTCAACTCAACTTCAAGAAATTAATCAACTTTAAGCTAAAATCATTCAAATTAATATAAATATCAACTAATTAACATTAAAAACAGCAAGTAATTACATTAAAGCACAAGTTTTATCATTAATAACATGCTGAATTTTAATTGTTAACATAGCAGAATTTTCATGTTAGCATAAATCAATATATCCAATTTCTAGTTTGTAATTTAATTATCCTTGAAATCTAATTTTGTGCAATTAAATTACAGCAGATAATATATAAATTATAAGCTAAATCCAAATGCAGACATTCAGCAAATTAACAAGGAAAATTTCGAGTATAACATGAAGATGCAAAATCGAGAAGATAAGTCAAGAATAATCCGATTTTGATAATGTTAGATCTAGGTTGATTTTAAGCACCAAAATTTCCAGAATTAATAGTATACTATTGGCAAATATTTAGATGTCAATCTTAGCTTAAAACAACCATAACATAAGTTAAAGAAACCAAGGCAATGAACAAGCAATAACCGATGAGAAAAATAAGCATGAACCAATTTTTGATTAACTTTCTTGGCCGAATTTCTATGCAACATTAAGAGCAGATTTTATATATATTAATGGCACAAATTTTAGATGTAAATCCTAGCCAAGAAACAGCAAGATATGATAGAAAAACCGAAACAAGAATCATGCATAAACCGAGGAGAGAAACAATAATAACCAACCGATTTTATAGTCTTAGTTTAAGCCGATTTTAAGCAACATTATAATCAGATTTTTGGAGCATGCTATTGACATATTTTAGATGAAATAAACATGGATTAAACATAGCAAGTATCATAGAAAAATCGTGGCAAGAAGAGATGTAGAAACCAAGCTAAAATCAAAGGAAAACCGAGAAGACAATATCGTGTGTAAACTGAGTTTTTAAGCATCAAGTTTATGGCCGATTTTGTGCTTCAATATATTCAGATTTTCATGATAAGTTGTTAGCATTTAGAGAGGCACAACATAAGGCAAAACATTTTAGCCAGAAACTATGAAAACCGAAACCAAATAAAATGCAAAATCCGAGAATAAAACAACCATGGAACCGATTTTATATATTTATCTTTTAAGCCGATTTCTTGCATCCAACAATTCAGATTTTACCTCTAATCCTTCCACAACATTTTAAATGCAAAATATGGTTTAAACATAGATCATTTAGATGAAGAAAATCCAAGCAAAAACAAGGGAAAAACTGAGAAGAAAATGAAGGAAATGAGGTGCCTACCTTTGGCCGATCTTCTAACACATTGCATACCATATTTTCCAGAATATTTCAAGCATTTTAATGACAATAATAATGGCAGAAAATATTAAAATTAAATAGCACAAAGATAGCACAAAGTTAGCACAAATAAAGTAAGAAAATAAGGCTAGAATCGAAACGAGCCGCTATCCCAGTTTTGTGCTGATTTTGACCATTGTCATGGCACTAAAATGCAATGAGAGAAGCCTTGTGGCTCTGATACCACTTGACACGGGATCCCTTAGAAAAAGGATCCGTGTACAACCCACAAATGATAAGAAATGTGCTCGGGTGCAAGTGTTGTGCAAAATCTAAAATAAAGAGAAAAAAATGGCAATAAATATAACTAAATGCATGAGTGTGAAGTGAGTGCAAGGTGGCTGAATATTATAAGCATGATAATGGCATGAAATGTGGAGGAAAATAAAAGAAAGAGAAGAAGAGAAAGAGTGTGTGAAATGGTGAAGAGATGAATGATAATAACAATAAATAAATGACTAAAAATTAAAGGTGGAGTGTGTGATATTGATGGCCGAAATTAAAGGTGAGAGTGTGTGAGAATGAAACAGAAAAGAAGTTGATGGAAATACCGTTGGCGGACCCGTAGAGAGATCTTATGGTTTAAGCTCTCGGGTAAACGATTTTCCCGAAGGAAAAACGACCACAGTAGGCCGGGATTTTCGTCCTCAATTCCGACTCCCAATGGAGAAGGCGAGGGGATGAGTAAGAATTAACTTAGCAACCCAAGCTAAGTTAATAATGGAAGGCTACTCCACTTGGTTCAAAGAACCAAGAAAAAACACCTAAGGCTAACCACCTTGGAGTAGAGAAATAGAAATTTTATAAATGAGCAAAAGTTGTTTACAAACACTAATCTCATACTTAAATAGAAAATCTTAGGGTGGATGATTAGGGTTTCCATAAGGATGAATGAATGGTGGCCCTTGGATGAAAAAGGATGGATGACCAAGATCAAAGCAAACAAGCACACATCCTAGGAATGAGATGAATGTCACGCCTAAAGGGATCAATGGAGGGAATCTTGCCACATCATCAATCCATGTTGCCACTAACTCTTGTATCTGCAAAATCATACCTTTAAATGTGGACTCTTCTTTGGGCCATGGCTTCCTTTGGGGTCCATTTGTTGTAGACTTTTTCCTTGAATATTTGAGTTGAAATTCTTCAACCCATAATTCACCAACATACATCTAACCCTAACCACACAATCTAATGCATGATATGCAATTTATAAAATCCTTACAATAAAGGCGAATGTATGCCAAATAAGTTTTAAAATAAAATTACACATTTAGAAGGCCGGGAAGACAAATTCCCATGGGCCACTTGGTGATTTCCTCCTTGTGCTCCAAGTGCAATCCTTCTTCAAAAATTCCTACAAAAAGAGAGAACACGTAATAAGTAAAGAGATGATATAAAGTTTGAGACTTTACCAATTCTCCTTTTAAATGCAACCCGAGGCACGTCACATTGGTTCCGATTGCCTTTAGTGAAAGATGTGTAACATTACACTTCAAACTTGATTTCATTGCCCATTTCTGATAAGGGAATCTATAAGAAGAAGCATTTCTAACAGTACCTAGTCTTAGGTCCGCAAGATAAGTGAAGCATTTAGGGCGAATATGACCACGGCGTTGGCAATAATGACATACAGAAACATATTTGTTACCTTTACTACTTGAGGCATGATAGAAGTTATAGGAATTTGATTTTCTGTTAGTTCTTGGCATTCTGTTTGCAACTTGCTTTCCTTTGTAATCAAATCCCTTGTCTGAAATTGGCTGTGACACCGAGCTTGCCCTTACGAATTTCATCACCGAGTTATTTTCCTTTACAACTATCGTCTGTGAAATAGAACTTTCACCTTTAAACCCCAATCCAGACCGATTTACACTTGATTTGCCGACGTTTAGAATATCATCAAGTTTAGACGAACCCGAATTCAGCATTTTGACATTCTTTTTCATGAGACTTATCTCATTGGTTAGATCATTAACTTCATCCTGACTCGTTTTCAGCTTGGTCTCCAAATCATCAATAGCATTTTGAAGATCATTCTTCTCATCTTTCAAATTTCTAATCTGAATGTGTAAAAGCTGGTTTACTTTAACAAGCTCGGTCCATTTCTCATGCAGAAACTTGTATTCTCCTATAAGATTTTCTTCTGTAACTGGTTCTTCGTCTTCATCACTACTATTGGAAAGACTGTCTGTGACACCGTGTATAACACCACCGTTTTCTTCACGTTCTGCCTTTCCAACAAGCTCCACATGGTTGCTCTGAAATTCGTCTTCCTTCTTTGGCTCATCCTCACTCCAGGTTGCATTCAGAGAATTTTTCTTTTTCTTCAAGGTATTAACACATTCTGCTTGTATATGCCCGAAACCTTCACACTCTCTGCACTGAATGCCTTTGTTCTTGAATGGTTGATCAGATACATAAGTTTCTTCTCTGTGCTTCTTGTTGTTTGAAGAACCATTTTTGAAGTTTGTGACACCCTGCTTGACACCGCGAGTATTTCTTCCAAATCTCTTCATAACTCTGCTGAAATTCTTTGATAGCAGAGCTAGAGATTCCTCCAAGTCATCTTCATCATGCTCGTGGTAATTCTGTACCTCTTTTTTTAAAAGCAACTCCCTTTGCCTTCTTTATTTTGGTGTCTTCTCCAAGATTCATCTCGAAAGTTCTAAGAGATCCCATCAACTCTTCTAGCTTCATTTTAGAGACATCTTTGGCTTCTTCTATGGCAGTGACTTTATAGGCAAATCGTTGTGGCAAAGACTTTAAAGTTTTTATTACAAGTTTTTCTTCGAAAAATATCTCACCGAGAGCAAACGCTTCATTTGCTATGTCACATAATTTGGCGTTGAACTTGCCAATAGTCTCATCTTCCTGCATCTTTAGATTCTCAAATCGAGTGGTTAACATTTGTATATTGGACAACTTTATCGTAGATGTTCCTTCATAGGTGGTTTGAAGAATTTCCCATGCCCTTTTTGCCGATTCGCATGTGGAGATGAGTCTGAACTGAATTGGATCCACGCCATTAAAATAATGGCTTCAGCACCTTCAACTGTTCAGCAAGAATGCATAATATATTGTGCATCAAATATTCTCTCCAAACAGATCGCACAGAATAAGAGAAACTGAATCCCATGAAAATCGGATCTGTGACACCCTGTGCGACATTTATGGAAAGTTCATGCAAACAAATCTGAAACGAATCCCAAAATATTAGGAAAAATTCCTAACAGTGTTGTGATCTCGTATCAAGCTTAACAACACCACAAAATACAGGCTTCCAAAATATTATTTCTATCTTAAAATCAACTTTCCAAATATTTAGGAATAAATCTGTCAGTAGCTTCCACAGAAACAAAAGCTTAAATATCATTGGTAACTCTCATATCTTCGATTTAATTCAGTTACCAAATTAGATTAACCGCCGCAAGGAATAAGGAAACCAAATCTCAACAAATCGGTTGAGTGACACCACATGTGACACTTTAGGAAAGTTCCAATAACTACCTGGATATAGATCTAAAAAATTAGGAAAGTATCCCATTATTCATATGATCTCGAAGCCTAATATATTTCAGAAATCTCTATCAAATCGGTTTACCAAAACAAAGTTTTCCAAAAAACAAGTGCCTTTAGATATTTCAACAACTTTCCTAATATCATGTTTCCTTATTTTTCTCTTTCACAGAATCTTTATGATCTTCAATATGCATCCATCTAATAATCTGAATATAATATTTTTTGATCACCAAGAAATAAATTATCAATTTGGAAAATAATAGAATAAAATAATATCTCCATAAATATATATATTGCCAAAAAATCAATGCCAACATATATGCAATATCTTTAGATTTACAAAGATGTTATGACCTACAATGTCTAGGTTTTGTTCAATTTGATTGGAATGTTATTGTTGGATCACCTTATCATGAGACCTCTATCCCATTTTTATATTCCTGGTAAATAAAATATTTGTTTCTTATATGAAAAAAACTAATTTTATCGTGTCTTTAATTTGTGTGATGAAAATAATTTATTGTGATTTTTTATTGATACTTTGAAAGGATCCAACGAGTCAAAATTGGTGGTTGATTATTGTTATAGCTAGTAGAGCGCAACCGGTCAGATATTGGCCAAAAGAGATTGTTCTTCGTTTAAAGGATGGGGGAACTGTACTCCATTTCGGTGCATCTACCACGACTCAGGGTGGACAAGAATTTCCTCCGATGGGAGATGGAAATTTTCCTATTAGTGATCCTTTCGATTCTAGTTATTATAGACAAATCCAATACGTTAGTGAATCAATAAATTTGTTTCTCCACCAATCTCGAGAATCCTAATATCGGCTGACAATCCTCATTGCTATGGATTGATTTACGAAGAGAACGAAGCCCTCGAGTTTTGTCTCAAATGAGATCTTGTGTCTGAAAACCACTATTCTGATTTGTAGAACAAGGAAAAAAACAATTTAACGTGATAGGCCTCAACCTTGACCAAAAGGATTTTCTTTATTGAGTAAGCTGTTTATTAAATATTATAAGCTATTTAATTACTATATAAAATATAACAGATAAATGTGTACTCGATTACGTCATGTGTTTGCTAAATTAGGACATCAACTATTGCTTTGAATGTTAAAAAACATCATATATAGGTGGATGAACTTGCTGAGACGGAAGACCTAAAAATTCTATTTGAATCTTCACTAATGTTAGAAATGAACTGGAATATGTCTTCCTTTATCTATCGATATCTTACATGAAAATAGATGTTGACATGTTTCCTAAATTCTTATGTTCAGTGACTTAGAATTTGTGAATATATCGTTGAGTTGACTCTGATATTTCAAATAAAAAAAATTTTTTTGAATACTAAATGAATGGTAAATATATTGTTTTTGCGATGCTTCTTATTTTGAGCATATATTTCATGTATTTTTAATATGCTAGGTCATATAAATTTAAACTGATTCTTGACTGTCTCTCTCTCTAGTGAGTCTCTTTGGGTGTTGATTTGCTAATTAATGGAATGAACAGAAAAGAGATCCATGCATTGTTCTTTTGTGAATTGTTAATGCTTACTCTGACAGTGAACCCGGACAGAACATACCTGGTCTTACAGTTTAAGTCGCCAATCACACTTCAGCAAAGAAAAAAATCGGCAATGCAGCCAAAATAAATGAATTGCCTTCCTTATATAAAATAAAACCATATTTAGACACCAGTCATGTGGACAAGGTGTAAAATCTGTCAAAAATTATTATTTTGAATACTAAATGAATGGTAAATATATTGTTTTTGCGATGCTTCTTATTTTGAGCATATATTCATGTATTTTTAATATGCTAGGTCATATAAATTTAACTGATTCTTGACTGTCTCTCTCTCTAGTGAGTCTCTTTGGGTGTTGATTTGCTAATTAATGGAATGAACAGAAAAGAGATCCATGCATTGTTCTTTTGTGAATTGTTAATGCTTACTCTGACAGTGAACCCGGACAGAACATACCTGGTCTTACAGTTTAAGCCGCCAATCACACTTCAGCAAAGAAAAAAATCGGCAATGCAGCCAAAATAAATGAATTGCCTTCCTTATATAAAATAAAACCATATTTAGACACCAGTCATGTGGACAAGGTGTAAAATCTGTCAAAAATTTAATAAAGATAAATTTTTGTGAATTTTAAGTGTAAATTTGAGCACGATTTTGATATTTTCATAAAGTAATAACGTACGAATTTTTGGTCACTTGTAAATCGTACAGAAAATTTAAGGAAATTAAATTAAAATTTTAAGTTGGCGTTCGGGTGTCTCGAGCGAATTAAATTCATGAGAGATTAACATTGAAATTTACCGAAATGAATTATTCGATAAGATTTGAAATCGGTAAATTGAAAACTATTAATTAGTTTTAATATAAATAAAATAAATTTTTAAATGAAAAGATAAGTTTTCCTTCTATTCAGCAGCGCAGAAAGAGGAGAGAGCCGATGCGAGGGAGAAATAGCCGACGCCGGAACGACCACCATTCAGGCCGATCTTGGTGTCAAAACGTTCGTCTTGACAAGTAAAGCAGCGTTACTGAAGGGCATTCTCGACGGTAAGCTCTCTTTCTCCGATTTTTTCCCGAGAAGGTTTGGGATTTTTGAGTTTCGTCGATCTGCGATTTTTGGTCGATCTCTTGGTGTTTTTGGCCGGAATCGACTGGAAGGGAGGTGAGAAATGGGTTGGAAACAAGATTTGGAGAAAAAGGGTCGGAGAAATGCCATTTTCCGACCCCTACTTACTCTCACTTACAAAAGGCTTCGAAACAAAAATTATGTCTTCCTTCGCTAATCTGATAATCAATACATTTGTAGATTGGAAAGACTAAAAAGGAGAGCTCATTCAATTTTTCAAATGTTTGTTGATATTTGCAGGCTGTGTTGATGTTTACAAGCCGCCAGCTTTTGATCATCCATTACTGAAAATTCATGTTTTACAGGTAAATTACCAACGACAAAATTATGATATGTGTAATAGTTATTATTATTCTGATCATCATATGAAGTAATTGAGATTTTCTTCATATTTTAATCTTTTACTTATGACAATATATGTTACTGCAGTGGAAACCTTTTGTTGCTCAATTCAACAATAAACACTCATAAGAAGGATCGGAGCCGGAGCCGGAGCCCTCGAATTTTGTCGCATACGAGGTCTCGTGTCCTACAAACACACTATTCAAATGCGTAGAACTACGAAGAAAAAACTAATGCGACAGAACTCAACACTGACCAAAATAATCTTCTTTATCGAGTAAGACATTTATTAAATATTAATTGATATATATACTACTATAGATATATATATGTAGTGATACTAATACTATATAACAAATATTAATTCCAAAGTTTTCTTATTGTTAGTTTGCAATTCTCAAATTGATTCATCCTCCCTTTGCAGATTACTTCTATGGAGCCATTACTTACATTAGTTTGAGCAATCCAAAGTGTCATATTGGTCAACATAGTGGTGCTAGCGTCTGGATTGGATTGGCTCTGCTATTTCAGATATATATTTTTTTTTTCAAATTGGATGGATGGTAAATAGTTGTTTTTTTTTTTTTTTTTTTTTTTTTTTTTTTTTTTTTTTTTTTTTTTTTTTTTTTTTTTTTTTTTTTTTTTTTTTTTTTTTTTTTTTTTTTTTTTTTTTTTTTTTTTTTTTTTTTTTTTTTTTTTTTTTTTTTTTTTTTTTTTTTTTTTTTTTTTTTTTTTTTTTTTTTTTTTTTTTTTTTTTTTTTTTTTTTTTTTTTTTTTTTTTTTTTTTTTTTTTTTTTTTTTTTTTTTTTTTTTTTTTTTTTTTTTTTTTTTTTTTTTTTTTTTTTTTTTTTTTTTTTTTTTTTTTTTTTTTTTTTTTTTTTTTTTTTTTTTTTTTTTTTTTTTTTTTTTTTTTTTTTTTTTTTTTTTTTTTTTTTTTTTTTTTTTTTTTTTTTTTTTTTTTTTTTTTTTTTTTTTTTTTTTTTTTTTTTTTTTTTTTTTTTTTTTTTTTTTTTTTTTTTTTTTTTTTTTTTTTTTTTTTTTTTTTTTTTTTTTTTTTTTTTTTTTTTTTTTTTTTTTTTTTTTTTTTTTTTTTTTTTTTTTTTTTTTTTTTTTTTTTTTTTTTTTTTTTTTTTTTTTTTTTTTTTTTTTTTTTTTTTTTTTTTTTTTTTTTTTTTTTTTTTTTTTTTTTTTTTTTTTTTTTTTTTTTTTTTTTTTTTTTTTTTTTTTTTTTTTTTTTTTTTTTTTTTTTTTTTTTTTTTTTTTTTTTTTTTTTTTTTTTTTTTTTTTTTTTTTTTTTTTTTTTTTTTTTTTTTTTTTTTTTTTTTTTTTTTTTTTTTTTTTTTTTTTTTTTTTTTTTTTTTTTTTTTTTTTTTTTTTTTTTTTTTTTTTTTTTTTTTTTTTTTTTTTTTTTTTTTTTTTTTTTTTTTTTTTTTTTTTTTTTTTTTTTTTTTTTTTTTTTTTTTTTTTTTTTTTTTTTTTTTTTTTTTTTTTTTTTTTTTTTTTTTTTTTTTTTTTTTTTTTTTTTTTTTTTTTTTTTTTTTTTTTTTTTTTTTTTTTTTTTTTTTTTTTTTTTTTTTTTTTTTTTTTTTTTTTTTTTTTTTTTTTTTTTTTTTTTTTTTTTTTTTTTTTTTTTTTTTTTTTTTTTTTTTTTTTTTTTTTTTTTTTTTTTTTTTTTTTTTTTTTTTTTTTTTTTTTTTTTTTTTTTTTTTTTTTTTTTTTTTTTTTTTTTTTTTTTTTTTTTTTTTTTTTTTTTTTTTTTTTTTTTTTTTTTTTTTTTTTTTTTTTTTTTTTTTTTTTTTTTTTTTTTTTTTTTTTTTTTTTTTTTTTTTTTTTTTTTTTTTTTTTTTTTTTTTTTTTTTTTTTTTTTTTTTTTTTTTTTTTTTTTTTTTTTTTTTTTTTTTTTTTTTTTTTTTTTTTTTTTTTTTTTTTTTTTTTTTTTTTTTTTTTTTTTTTTTTTTTTTTTTTTTTTTTTTTTTTTTTTTTTTTTTTTTTTTTTTTTTTTTTTTTTTTTTTTTTTTTTTTTTTTTTTTTTTTTTTTTTTTTTTTTTTTTTTTTTTTTTTTTTTTTTTTTTTTTTTTTTTTTTTTTTTTTTTTTTTTTTTTTTTTTTTTTTTTTTTTTTTTTTTTTTTTTTTTTTTTTTTTTTTTTTTTTTTTTTTTTTTTTTTTTTTTTTTTTTTTTTTTTTTTTTTTTTTTTTTTTTTTTTTTTTTTTTTTTTTTTTTTTTTTTTTTTTTTTTTTTTTTTTTTTTTTTTTTTTTTTTTTTTTTTTTTTTTTTTTTTTTTTTTTTTTTTTTTTTTTTTTTTTTTTTTTTTTTTTTTTTTTTTTTTTTTTTTTTTTTTTTTTTTTTTTTTTTTTTTTTTTTTTTTTTTTTTTTTTTTTTTTTTTTTTTTTTTTTTTTTTTTTTTTTTTTTAAATATTTGCAGCGGAAAAATTCGTCATTTTAAATAATCGATTTAGTGTTAAGAAATGATTCGGTCGGAAGAACAAAGATTTAAGCTTGAAAATTAAATGAAATCGCAAGAGGTCAAACACATCTGCCGGTAAGCGAAAGTCAACGAAAGTGTGGGAATGAAATTAAACACATCTACCGATCGCTAAACGACAAGGAAGACTCCTACCGATGACGTCATCCAACTCATACCGGTAGAAAGCAACACAGCTTCTACCGATGACGTCATCCAACTCCTACCGATGACGTCATTCAACTCCTACCGGTAGAAAGCAACACAGCTTCTACCGATGACGTCATCCAACTCCTACCGATGACGTCATCCAACTCCTACCGATGACGTCATTCAACTCCTACCGGTAGAAAGCAACACAGCTTCTACCGATGACGTCATCCAACTCCTACCGATGACGTCATCCAACTCCTACCGATGACGTCATCCAACTCCTACCGATGACGTCATTCAACTCCTACCGGTAGAAAGCAACACAGCTTCTACCGATGACGTCATCCAACTCCTACCGATGACGTCATTCAACTCCTACCGGTAGAAAGCAACACAGCTTCTACCGATGACGTCATCCAACTCCTACCGATGACGTCATTCAACTCCTACCGGTAGAAAGCAACACAGCTTCTACCGATGACGTCATCCAACTCCTACCGATGACGTCATTCAACTCCTACCGGTAGAAAGCAACACAGCTTCTACCGATGACGTCATCCAACTCCTACCGATGACGTCATTCAACTCCTACCGGTAGAAAGCAACACAGCTTCTACCGATGACGTCATCCAACTCCTACCGATGACGTCATCCAACTCCTACCGATGACGTCATCCAACTCCTACCGATGACGTCATTCAACTCCTACCGGTAGAAAGCAACACAGCTTCTACCGATGACGTCATCCAACTCCTACCGATGACGTCATTCAACTCCTACCGGTAGAAAGCAACACAGCTTCTACCGATGACGTCATCCAACTCCTACCGATGACGTCATCCAACTCCTACCGGTAGAAAGCAACACAGCTTCTACCGATGACGTCATCCAACTCCTACCGATGACGTCATCCAACTCCTACCGATGACGTCATCCAACTCCTACCGGTAGAAAGCAACACAGCTTCTACCGATGACGTCATCCAACTCCTACCGATGACGTCATCCAACTCCTACCGATGACGTCATTCAACTCCTACCGGTAGAAAGCAACACAGCTTCTACCGATGACGTCATTCAACTCCTACCGGTAGAAAGCAACACAGCTTCTACCGATGACGTCATCCAACTCCTACCGATGACGTCATCCAACTCCTACCGATGACGTCATCCAACTCCTACCGATGACGTCATTCAACTCCTACCGGTAGAAAGCAACACAGCTTCTACCGATGACGTCATTCAACTCCTACCGATGACGTCATCCAACTCCTACCGATGACGTCATCCAACTCCTACCGGTAGAAAGCAACACAGCTTCTACCGATGACGTCATCCAACTCCTACCGGTAGAAAGCAACACAGCTTCTACCGATGACGTCATCCAACTCCTACCGGTAGAAAGCAACACAGCTTCTACCGATGACGTCATCCAACTCCTACCGATGACGTCATCCAACTCCTACCGATGACGTCATCCAACTCCTACCGATGACGTCATTCAACTCCTACCGATGACGTCATCCAACTCCTACCGATGACGTCATTCAACTCCTACCGGTAGAAAGCAACACAGCTTCTACCGATGACGTCATTCAACTCCTACCGGTAGAAAGCAACACAGCTTCTACCGATGACGTCATCCAACTCCTACCGATGACGTCATTCAACTCCTACCGGTAGAAAGCAACACAGCTTCTACCGATGACGTCATTCAACTCCTACCGGTAGAAAGCAACACAGCTTCTACCGATGACGTCATCCAACTCCTACCGATGACGTCATTCAACTCCTACCGGTAGAAAGCAACACAGCTTCTACCGATGACGTCATCCAACTCCTACCGATGACGTCATCCAACTCCTACCGGTAGAAAGCAACACAGCTTCTACCGATGACGTCATCCAACTCCTACCGATGACGTCATCCAACTCCTACCGATGACGTCATCCAACTCCTACCGATGACGTCATTCAACTCCTACCGGTAGAAAGCAACACAGCTTCTACCGATGACGTCATCCAACTCCTACCGATGACGTCATCCAACTCCTACCGGTAGAAAGCAACACAGCTTCTACCGATGACGTCATCCAACTCCTACCGATGACGTCATTCAACTCCTACCGGTAGAAAGCAACACAGCTTCTACCGATGACGTCATTCAACTCCTACCGGTAGAAAGCAACACAGCTTCTACCGATGACGTCATCCAACTCCTACCGATGACGTCATTCAACTCCTACCGGTAGAAAGCAACACAGCTTCTACCGATGACGTCATTCAACTCCTACCGGTAGAAAGCAACACAGCTTCTACCGATGACGTCATCCAACTCCTACCGGTAGAAAGCAACACAGCTTCTACCGATGACGTCATCCAACTCCTACCGATGACGTCATCCAACTCCTACCGATGACGTCATTCAACTCCTACCGGTAGAAAGCAACACAGCTTCTACCGATGACGTCATTCAACTCCTACCGGTAGAAAGCAACACAGCTTCTACCGATGACGTCATCCAACTCCTACCGATGACGTCATCCAACTCCTACCGATGACGTCATCCAACTCCTACCGATGACGTCATCCAACTCCTACCGATGACGTCATTCAACTCCTACCGGTAGAAAGCAACACAGCTTCTACCGATGACGTCATTCAACTCCTACCGGTAGAAAGCAACACAGCTTCTACCGATGACGTCATTCAACTCCTACCGGTAGAAAGCAACACAGCTTCTACCGATGACGTCATCCAACTCCTACCGATGACGTCACAACATCCTAATATGCAGTTTCTACTTTTTTCATCTCTGTTATAAATTCATCGTTATGATCAGATTCTTCTGTGAAATTGGGAGTTGAATCACTTCTCCCAAAGTATGATCATCCACTGGCTCATTAAGGGCTGGATTAGTTCCCCTAACAGAAAATATAATACTGATCAATGCTCGGATCCCTCTTCGAAATTGGGAATGGATCAGCTTTCCCAAAGTATGATCATCCACTGGCTCATTAAGGGCCGGATTATCTCCCTTAACAGTGTATATGTTTCACATAGTCACTTCAAAATATTCATTCCTTGCCATATCAAAACATGTAAACTCATTTTCGTATACTTTCAAAAAAAATGTGATGCATGAAACACAAACGCATTCAAGCAAAAATAATCCTAATGTTCTGCGATGTAGGCCCGAGGGCACAAGCAAACTTTACTTACCTGGCTCTCCTGGACAGCTCGGTTTCACACTACTTTGGAAGTCCTGCACACCTAATGTCATAAGCAGAATACGATTAAATCATCACTAACCTTATCCTATATCATTCAAAAACCTAAGGAGCTAGTTTGGAAACTCTGGTCATCGCACATTCTCGGTTCAACACTAAGCTCGAATTCCACTCACTCACATCATCATAAAAATTACGCACATTACACCCTCTCTGCTACCTAGCCACTAAATTTCAAGAAAAGGAATGGGAGCTTACTTAGTTTCGAGGGATGAAGAATCGGAGGGGAGAATCGTCTGAAGCTCTGCCGAAGTCGAGCTGAATACCGAGAAAGGAAAGGTGAGAAAACAGTGGCGGCTAAACCTTGTTAAACCCTCCATAAATATGTTTTTCATTATGGCATTCCAAATTACCACCATACCCTCACTTACTCATTTATTAACCTAATCACTAATTTTCTCAAATTCATCCATAAGGGTTTTACTATAGATTGATGAATGGGAAAATATTTCACAAGTCTGCCTATACAAGCAGTGTCTCCAAATCTTTAATGCAAAAACTACAGCTTTACCCCCCAGGTTTTTCGGGTTTCCGCTCCAAGCTATTTTTCGTAACTAAGTAATTAGGTCCGTTTTGCGAGCGGATAGTTTTATTAGGACCCTAGAAATTTATGGGATTTGTAGAAGAATAAGTGAAATTTTAGAAACCCGAATCGAGAAGAGTAATACTAATTCCCGTTTTAAATTTACAAAAAGCCTTTTATATATTAAGTGTAAAAATAGCAAAATAAGTCCGTTTTGGAAACGGTGAGTTTTTTGTTAGAACTCTAAGATTAAATCTGAATTATGGAGATATATAACTGGTATTACGAAGAGCGAAACGTATAATTAATGTTTTAAAATAGGAATTAGGATTATTATTATTATTATTATTATTATTATTATTATTATTATTATTATTATTATTATTATTATTATTATTATTATTATTATTATTATTATTATTATTATTATTATTATTATTATTATTATTATTATTATTATTATTATTATTATTATTATTATTATTATTATTATTATTATTATTATTATTATTATTATTATTATTATTATTATTATTATTATTATTATTATTATTATTATTATTATTATTATTATTATTATTATTATTATTATTATTATTATTATTATTATTATTATTATTATTATTATTATTATTATTATTATTATTATTATTATTATTATTATTATTATTATTATTATTATTATTATTATTATTATTATTATTATTATTATTATTATTATTATTATTATTATTATTATTATTATTATTATTATTATTATTATTATTATTATTATTATTATTATTATTATTATTATTATTATTATTATTATTATTATTATTATTATTATTATTATTATTATTATTATTATTATTATTATTATTATTATTATTATTATTATTATTATTATTATTATTATTATTATTATTATTATTATTATTATTATTATTATTATTATTATTATTATTATTATTATTATTATTATTATTATTATTATTATTATTATTATTATTATTATTATTATTATTATTATTATTATTATTATTATTATTATTATTATTATTATTATTATTATTATTATTATTATTATTATTATTATTATTATTATTATTATTATTATTATTATTATTATTATTATTATTATTATTATTATTATTATTATTATTATTATTATTATTATTATTATTATTATTATTATTATTATTATTATTATTATTATTATTATTATTATTATTATTATTATTATTATTATTATTATTATTATTATTATTATTATTATTATTATTATTATTATTATTATTATTATTATTATTATTATTATTATTATTATTATTATTATTATTATTATTATTATTATTATTATTATTATTATTATTATTATTATTATTATTATTATTATTATTATTATTATTATTATTATTATTATTATTATTATTATTATTATTATTATTATTATTATTATTATTATTATTATTATTATTATTATTTTCATTCTGTGTTTAAGTCGAGCCGAGCCCGACGCCGAGAGAGTGGCGACGAAGGAGAACGGCGACGATCGACGAACGCCGGCGTCCAACCTCAACGCTTTCCGGCCAGAAAACGACGGCGACTCCAGGGTGTGCGGTTTCCGACCATCCTCGCGCACGAACTGACCGGTATGCCTCCTCTGTGCCCTGTTTTCGTGCTATTGGTGGCGTGGATCGCTGAGCTGCTAGGGCTCCGATCGCCGGTCGTTTTTGGTGGCTTTCAGTGTCAAATGGCTGAGCTTAACGCTGGCTATTGTTGATTGGCCGTGTTGAGCTCAATGTGAGCGAAATTCAGTAAGCCCGATTTAGGGCAATTCGGGTTTGTGCTTTGTAACTTCGATTTTAGGTTAGTTGTTGTTAATTAGATGTTAAAAGGATAGATTGGTGATGAAATTGATGGAATTTGATGAAAAATCAAAAAGAGGAATTTTGGGAAAAAGGGGCAGTTCGGGTTTTTGATAAATTGACCTAGCTCCGGTCATTGGTTTTAAAATTCATTTTGGCAGATTAAAATAGGTTATTAGAGGAGTACGTGGCCGCTGGAATCGTTCGATTCCGATAACCGACGCAAAAGTTATGCGCGTTTGAGTTTCGGGTCGGTTTTTTTTACCGAACCCAAATTAGTGGCCCATTTAATTAGGTTTTAATTGGATTAGACTAGAAATAGTAATTAGAGAGGTTTTCACGAAAATAAGAGTTTAGTTATGCCCGAATGAGAAAATAGAAATTTTAGGAAAGAATTTCCTAAATTAGGAGATTAGTTTAAGTTTAAAATTAGTTTAATTAGAATTGATTTTAATGTACCTTATTTATGAAATGCTTTAGGTGGAGACGACTCAAGGACGGTGCTCGGCATAACCAGGACGCCAGGTAAGTGAGCGTTAGGCTTTCCGGCCACTAAGGCCCTACGTCGTACAATGTTGATGATGTTGATTGTTATGAAGAATGTGGTCACACGGGTAGTTAGGGAAATGACGGGTAGCTTAAGTAGTGCTTTAGTTATGTAGTAGTGTTCATGTGATAGGTTTTCCCTACGTATATGTTAGTGCTCATGTGATAGGCTTTTCCTTACGTCTATGTCTCCTCATGCATCATGTTTTAGTAAAATGCATACGAACTATTTAAGAGCATGTTTTATGAAAATGTTGAATGAAAGAACGAAAATGAATGATGAATGATGAATGATGAATGATGAATGATGAATGATGAATGATGAATGATGAATGTTTCTCACGGGACTATGTTTTCACGGGAGTATGTTTTCACGGGACTATGTTTTCATGGGACTAAATGGATGTTGTTTTTATGATTAAGGAAAGATGTGTTACGAAATGATACTGTTTTATAAATGTCATGCATATATGTGATATTATGTCTAGCACGCTCCTTACTAAGCATTAGGCTTAATGTAGTTATTGTATGATGTAGGTGACAGGTGTGAAGGTGAGAGTTCCTCTTGATGACAAAGAACAGGTGGTCGACGGACGGTGCTCGTGGCGACAGGGTGTGTTTTGGCAAGGTTCGATGACCGCGAGTTATTTTGGGTAATTAATGTGAAATTGTGTTGATGTCGAGATATGGAAGATTTTAGAATACGTGGGGAGGTTTGATATTTTGGGAATTGTAAAATGAATATAGGCTGGATGTTGTTCTATTCTGACTGATTTGATAATGTGTGTCTTTGGTGATGTCGTAGGAAATTCCATGTTTATGTTCGATGTTTGTTTTGAGGATTTGTTTCGGTTTTGTTTGTGAATGTATGAAAAGTCGAGTTTAGATGTATATGTAGTCTATAGTAGATTGTTTAGAAGGTAGAGTCTTAATTTTAGAAATATACTGGAACTGTTTGGGTATTTTGAACTGCTTGGTCATTTTTAACAGGTAAGGATAAGCTCGATTTTTAGAGCGATCCACGCAGTTTGTTTTCTTGAGTATAGGTTATATTGGTGTTGTGTTTTAAATGATCTTACTTTAATTGTTTTAAATGTTTTATTTGTTTTAAGTTATTAATGGCTTTAGTCTAGTTTTAAATGTTTTAAAAGTCAAAAATGTTTTACGCTCAAATGTTTAATGTTTAAGTCAAAGTTAGTCCCTAAAGGTTGTTAGAGGTGGGTCAACTGTCTAAGTTAGTTTTCCTTTAAAGTGTTAAGTGAAAAAGAAAAAGTTTACGAGAAAAAAATACGAGGGCTTAGGCAATGATTATGTCACGGGAAGTCCGTGGCGGCCCTGATCGGTTTGGGGTCGTCACAACAGCAGCTAATTCTAAGTCATGTGTAGGGTAATTCTTCTCATGCGCCTTTAACTGCCTAGAAGCATAAGCTATGACCTTACCATCTTGCATTAACACACAGCCGAGTCCAATTTTGGAAGCATCACAATAAATACTAAACTTACCATTATCGATAGGAAGGGTTAGTATTGGTGCATTAGTCAGTTTCTGCTTCAAGGTCTGAAAGCTATGCTCACATTCTTCAGTCCACATATACTTCACATTTTTCCTTGTTAACTTAGTGAGGGGTGTTGCAATCTTTGAAAATCCTTCAATGAACTTTCTGTAATATCCTGCTAGTCCAAGAAAACTCCTGATATCTGTAGCATTCTTCGGTTGGGGCCATTCCTTAACTGCTTGAACCTTGGCTGGATCAACAGATATATCGTCTCCAGTGATCACATGACCAAGAAAGTAAACTCTGTCCAACCAAAACTCACATTTGGAGAACTTAGCATAGAGTTGGTGATGGGATTCGGGGTGCCAACGGTGACACTCGAATCACATTTGCGGAAGCTAAACGTAGAGGAGAGAAGCACACTGAAGAAACAATGAAAAACAGAGGAGAAGATAAACAGAAAAGGGCGTAAAGGTGAGAAATGAAACCAGTCGAAGTGGGAGGTGGGCGAGCTGGGTAATAGCTCAGAGAACGCCGTCTGGATTGAAGGGAATCCTTGCCGGCCGGTAGACGTCAGATTAGCGCTACATCGGAAAAGCTTCTTCCGCAGAAGGAGCTCCAGCATCGGACACAAGCCCTGCATCAATGTTTCTTCCACAGAAGAAACCGGCGGTGAAGATGGATGGTGAAAACCCGAAGCTGGCTGAGGAGTCGAAGTTGGTAGCTCTCAGCGCATGACTTCCCGAAGAGAAGACAACAGCCTTTGGGCACGGGTTTCGCCGTCTCCCCTCATGGGCAGAGAGGAACGAAGGAGCGACTAAGAGTGTTCCCGAGTAACCCAGACTCGGAACACAATTTCTGGTGATTCCACCGGTGCCGAGCACCGCCTGCGGAAGAGCACCGATGAGAAGCCACCAAGGCTCTCTGGAGATGAAGAACACTTCACTCGTTTCCAAATATTCGTATATTAACAGACTTTTCTAAAGTTTTTCAATGGAGGAGGGAAAGCTTAAATACAGAGAAGGAACAATCGGGAAAGAAGAAGGAAGAAGAGTGCTCAAAGAGCCGTTGGGCCAAATATGACCGTTGGAGGCTTCAGGCGTGGGCTTCCTTTGCATCCTTTTCAAAATCTGATGACTCTTCAGGTAAGGGTTCTTTCTTTTGGGCTTTTAGTTCTTTTTCTATCAACTAGTTTCTCCATGCATGGGCCTTTTAATTCTCTTGTCCATCATGGATGGACATCTCCTCTTGGGCCTTTAATGATAGTCTTCAAGTGTGGGCCTATTTCTTCTTGGGCCAAATTAAAGGTTGAATGGCCAACTTCTCTTTAATATCTCTTGGGCTTATGGGCTTCATCTTTATGGGCCAAGCAGTCTTTGCTCCTTGTTGTACGCCAATTGTTCGATGAAAATCCTCAATGAGCGTCCAACTTTTGATCTTTGCTTTTGACCATTCCAAGCCTTGAGAGGCAATCTTCCTACAACATTCCACAAGTCCATTAGATAAATAGAATAGATAAATAAATACATACCTTGACTTGTGCTTGACGAATCGGGGTCGTGGGCATATCATCCTCTCGTGGTTCTTGAGGATTTGACCTCAAATCCAATGGGTGACCTCCTTTGTATCCTAGCATGATTAATTCTAAATCCAAAACTTGAATTGTTCATTTCTACAATTTTCAAGCAAGCATATATGATATTAGCGAGAAAAACATATACAAAGTATGAACATATCCAATTTTTCATATTAAAAAAAACAAGCAATTCAAAAATAAACTAAAAAAAAAGATCATTCTTTGCAAGCTAATGAGTAGAGTCTAATGATGATCATGATAAACTAGGCAAATTACAATTCACAGCAACTTTTATCCAAACAAAATTTTAAGTCTAGCATATGCTCATATCCTACTCAAATTCAAAGAATGAAAAATTCTCAAATCGGGCATCAACAACTTTAATCTCAAATACTACTTCCGGATCCTCTTTATCACTTGTCTTCATGCTTAGGTTTAGAATATTTAATAATGAAAATAGCGATAATGTATGCAATAAAATCAGCACTTCTAAGCATAAAACTTGATTAATCCTTGGGTAATCGATTTCTGAATATCAATTCAGAAATTTGGCTCTAAGCCAAGTACAGCTTTTTTCAAATGCCAAGGAATTAACATTCAGCACAACATATTCAAACAATGTGATTTCTTATAATAGATTCCTACCGTGCTCAAGCTTACAATGAAAGCAGAATCATTCTTAAGAAATACAGCCCAATGCTCGAATAACAGAAACATGATCATGTTTTATGACACAGTGAAATAATCAAGCAAATAAAATTCATAATGGTTGGCATGAAACTTTATTAGTGTAGCAGAACAGAATCAAACATCAAAATCAGTGAGCAAGAACAAAGAAATCAGCATGCAATTCAAGACAGAGAATCTATCACGAATTTTTTTTCAAATATCCTGAAATTTTACCAAGAGTTTGTCAATCAATATAAGAGGATATGCTGCTAAAATATGAGGTCCAATTCATTGTAGGCAGATTGAAGATTATTGCTGTAAAAGTGTTTATCAACACATGCATAAACAACAGCAGAAAATGTGGGGCAATGCTACGGTTTCGCTTTGAATCCACAAATGACAGCAAGATTGAATAAAATTATATGCTCAGATTTGGAAAAATAGGAGCAACACTTAAACAATTGCAATTGACAACTGCTTGGAGGCAATAGGAATTTGGAAACAAAGGAAACAGCACAATAACACTAAACAGTTCAAGAAAAACAAGTTAGAAACCAAACAGATTCAGGCTTCTATGATTTGGTTTTATGCTTTGAATTACATACTAAACAGATTGATAACAACACAAGTTGGTTCTGGATCAAGCAAAATTATAATTACCGCCAAGATGAAATAGATTAATTCCAATAAAACCAGTCAAGATAATAAAAAATGATGCAGAAACTAAAACAAGAGGACACTATCGGTTTAGCACTTTATACCATAACAAAGAAAACCTATTTGCAAACAGTTCAGCAATCCATTTAATCTTCATTTCCTCAACTAGTAATCTTTAAAATGTTAGGAAATGTTACCAGTATTTTAGCCTTTAAATTTTAGGAAGCCTTACAAAATTACTTGCTGCCAGAAAGGTTAACGACAAGAATAGAACAACATTGAACAATTCGTTTTGGTTTAGGGAACAACCTTAGCAATCAGTACAAGAAATTAAATTTACTTGAGCAAACAGTTTGGGCCGAAAGGAAATTCTGATTTGTATTGCACAAACTCTCCTTAATATTCCAACAGTTACCACCAACAGATAGAACAGTAAACCCACAATGACAGGTTAATAATTTCTTGGTGAAAAATTTGAAATAGAACCTGATTTGGATAGAAAAGGCAAATCCAACTTGTATCTTTTAAACTCCAAGAGGCTATTATGGAAACACAACAACCAATTCGATGCAACAAGAAACACAAAAACAGGAGGGAATCTCTTAGGTATCAAAACTGATTATTAGTTCATGGTTTAGAAATTATCCAGGATAACACAGTTGAAATTGTTTAGCAAAATCTGATAAAACAGGTTCAATATTTAAATAGAATATCTAAGAGATCAGTTTAGATATCCAACTTTAACAATCCAATTTCTTTCCACAAACTTTTAAAGGTTATCATTCAAACAAAACAAATAGTTTGAAGAAAACAGTTTTGGATATCAAGCAGAAATCGGTTATCAGTTTAGACTAAAATGCGACTTCCTTGCACCAGTGAAATATAACAGAGAGAATTCACAATCTTAAACACTTTAGTTATCTAGCAAATTATGAGATGAATATGCATGGGAATTATCTCAGTTAAGTGAAATAAACGTGCAACTCATGCTATCGAGGTGTACTTCAGTTTAGTAAACTAAAAGCATGCGTTATGAACTTTACTGAACAGTTTTTTTAAACAGAAATGACATTCATATATTCATGGTAGATTCTGGATATTAGAAACAGATTCAAGAAAGACTAAAAACAGATGACAAAACAAAAGAAAGAAAACACAACACAGGAAATATCATAAACGAAACATTAGACTAAACATCCAAGCAATATTTCAGAACACAGAAACTAACTTGAGGAGGAAAACAAGGGAATGGAAAAATATTTTGTTAACAAAATAGCCAAGTATGCTGATAGATAGATTGACTGTTCGTGCAACATGGGTTATTTGTGTAAACAAAACAGGACTCAAACGAAGAGAGAATGACAGAGGCAAGGACAAAAACAGAAACATAACCAACAGACACTTCCTAAACATGCTAAATATTAAGCAGATGTTCACACTTGCAAAACACCGTCGGATACGATTAGATAACAGAATAATGGTTTATGCAAGTGGGTTACCTCAGTTTAGCAAACAGGAACAGCTTCAAGAAAAACAATCAATAAAACAGAAACGTCAGAAAAACAATTTTGTTAAGGAAAAATATCCATGCAAACATGTTATAAGCAGAATGATATTTCAAGCAAATGGGTTATTTTCATTAGCAAAACAGAACTCATGACGAGAGACAAAAACAAAACACAAGACACTACATTAATCACCTAATCACCATTTCTATTTCTTGGCTAAGCAATATAGATTTGTTTAAGCCTCTGAAGAGTGAACAACAATGATGAAATTAGATAATTAACAACCTAACAATTATCTAAGACACATAAACAGCAACTATCTTGAAACAAAAACAAAACAGCATAAAAACAGTAATTATGACAGAAACGGAAAATGCTATTATCTCCTAAGCTAAACATGCTTGACATAAAAATCGAAAACAAATACAAAATAACACGAAAGACAGAAACACGATGACAAACTCACGATAACAGAATATTACAGTAAAATATGCATGCGGTTTAAATAAGCAGATTAACGCTCATGCAATCGTGGAATATTCTGAACAACAGAGAAAAAAAACTGAACAGTAAAATTACAGAAAAATAACACAAATGAGACGTGCTGTTCAACTAAACAGAATTGAAACTCATGCAAATGGGTTATTCTTAATAGTAAACAGAAACGAACGACAAAACAAGTAAAACAGAAACAAACGGAAACAGAAAACAAATGACACAAAAGTAAAAGACAGAACAGAAACTCAAAACAAAACAGAAATTGAGACAACACAGGGGCCTTTCGGCTCTGATACCAAATGATGGGATTCGGGGTGCCAACGGTGACACTCGAATCACATTTGCGGAAGCTAAACGTAGAGGAGAGAAGCACACTGAAGAAACAATGAAAAACAGAGGAGAAGATAAACAGAAAAGGGCGTAAAGGTGAGAAATGAAACCAGTCGAAGTGGGAGGTGGGCGAGCTGGGTAATAGCTCAGAGAACGCCGTCTGGATTGAAGGGAATCCTTGCCGGCCGGTAGACGTCAGATTAGCGCTACATCGGAAAAGCTTCTTCCGCAGAAGGAGCTCCAGCATCGGACACAAGCCCTGCATCAATGTTTCTTCCACAGAAGAAACCGGCGGTGAAGATGGATGGTGAAAACCCGAAGCTGGCTGAGGAGTCGAAGTTGGTAGCTCTCAGCGCATGACTTCCCGAAGAGAAGACAACAGCCTTTGGGCACGGGTTTCGCCGTCTCCCCTCATGGGCAGAGAGGAACGAAGGAGCGACTAAGAGTGTTCCCGAGTAACCCAGACTCGGAACACAATTTCTGGTGATTCCACCGGTGCCGAGCACCGCCTGCGGAAGAGCACCGATGAGAAGCCACCAAGGCTCTCTGGAGATGAAGAACACTTCACTCGTTTCCAAATATTCGTATATTAACAGACTTTTCTAAAGTTTTTCAATGGAGGAGGGAAAGCTTAAATACAGAGAAGGAACAATCGGGAAAGAAGAAGGAAGAAGAGTGCTCAAAGAGCCGTTGGGCCAAATATGACCGTTGGAGGCTTCAGGCGTGGGCTTCCTTTGCATCCTTTTCAAAATCTGATGACTCTTCAGGTAAGGGTTCTTTCTTTTGGGCTTTTAGTTCTTTTTCTATCAACTAGTTTCTCCATGCATGGGCCTTCTTCTTGTCTTTTAATTCTCTTGTCCATCATGGATGGACATCTCCTCTTGGGCCTTTAATGATAGTCTTCAAGTGTGGGCCTATTTCTTCTTGGGCCAAATTAAAGGTTGAATGGCCAACTTCTCTTTAATATCTCTTGGGCTTATGGGCTTCATCTTTATGGGCCAAGCAGTCTTTGCTCCTTGTTGTACGCCAATTGTTCGATGAAAATCCTCAATGAGCGTCCAACTTTTGATCTTTGCTTTTGACCATTCCAAGCCTTGAGAGGCAATCTTCCTACAACATTCCACAAGTCCATTAGATAAATAGAATAGATAAATAAATACATACCTTGACTTGTGCTTGACGAATCGGGGTCGTGGGCATATCAGTTGGTGCTGTCTAAGTGTTTCTAACACCAAACTTAAATGCTTTGCATGATCCTCACTAGTACTAGAATAGATCAAAATATCATCAATAAATACTATGACAAACTTATCCAAATACTCGTGAAACACTCTATTCATAAGATCCATGAATGCTGCTGGTGCATTTGTCAAACCAAAAGACATGACTAAAAACTCATAGTGTCCATACCTTGTGCGAAAAGCTGTCTTTGGGACATCCTCAGATTTAACCTTCAATTGATAGTAACCTGACCTTAGGTCTATCTTAGAGAAAACTTTTGCACCCTTAAGCTGATCAAATAAATCATCAATCCTCGGCAAAGGATACTTGTTCTTGACAGTTAGCTTATTTAGTTCTCTATAATCGATACACATGCGCATTGATCCATCTTTCTTTTTGACAAAAAGGACAGGTGCACCCCATGGTGAGAAGCTAGGGCGTATGAACCCTTTCTCTAGTAATTCTTCCAACTGTTTCTTTAATTCCTTGAGTTCTGTAGGTGCTAACCTATAGGGATTCTTAGACACAGGCTCTGCTCCAGGGTAGACATCTACAACAAACTCAATTTCTCTATCTGGTGGCAAGCCAGGGAGGTCATCTAGAAACACTTCAGGAAATTCTTGAACAACTAGAATATTCTGAGGAGTTGCCTTTTCTACAAGTTATGTATCTAGAACACTGGCCAAGAAACATAAGTACTCTCTGCACGGTGAGGGCACACAATTCATAAAAGTCATAACAGACATTTCCTTACCCTTCATTGAAGCTCGGAAGGTATGTTTCAAACTACCTGGGGGTTGGAAACTAACTATTCCGGTCCTACAATCAATTGTGGCATAATGCTTAAACAACCAATCCATTCCGAGAATTACATCAAATCTCATTATATCCATAATTATAAGGTCAGCAGGTAGACTTACATTTCCTAATAACACATCACTATTAACAATCACATGGTTAGAGTGCATGCGCTCACCAGAGGGTAATGCAACATTATACATATGCATAGAAGGGGAAAACTGTACATCTAACTTATCAGCAAAAGCAGATGCTATAAAGGAATGCGTTGCACCCGAATCTATTAAAGTAAAAGCAGGCACAGAGTTAACCAATATAGTACCTGACACCACAGCGGGCTGTTCCTCACCTGACTCCGTCATGGAAAATATCCTTGGTTTAATCATAGCAGGGCCACTCTTAGGAATTGGGCAGTCTCTGCTAATGTGCCCGACTTTGTTACAGTTGAAGCATCTGGTGATCCTAGGCTTCGGGCATTCTTTGTATGTATGTCCTACCTCCTCACAGTTGAAACATTTCCCAAAGCCCATTCTGCACTTGCCAGGGTGATTCTTCAAACACTTAGGACACTGGGAAAATTTCCTGACACTTTGCATCTTTCCTCCTGTCCCTTGGCTGCTCTGGCCTTCATTAGGCCTCTTCATTCCTCTATGAGGATGTGGCTGAACAAACTTTTGTGGGGCTTCCTTTGGTCCAGCACACTTCCTTTCAGCTTCTTCCACTTCCAGAGCAGTGGACACAACCTCACTCAATGTCAAACCCTTAATTCCACAGAATTTAACTCCTCGGTAAATTTCTGGTTTCAGTTCGTGCATAAATTTGAACACCCTTTCCTCATCCTCGTGAGCAAAATGTCCAACAAACCTGGACAGAGACTCAAATTGCCTACTATACTCAGCCACAGACCCTGTCTGCTTTAAGTTCAGAAATTCTAACTTCTTTGCAGTTTGGACAGTGCTGTTGAAATACTTCCCATAGAAAACATCCTTGAATTGAGACCAAGGCATCGCCAAAACATCAGTGGTGGTCTCTACTGTTTCCCACCAGAGTTGAGCATCACCAGCCAAATGAAATGTTGCCAACGTAACCTTGTCTCCCTCTCCAATGTTGGCACACCTGAACATGCTCTCGATCTTCCTAAGCCACCCTTCAGCAACAACTGGATCAGTCGACTGACCATCAAACGTAGGTGGTCTTAGTCTCTGGAACCTATCCCCAAAATTCTCATTGTTAGAACCCGAGTTGGCACTCCCTTGTGCCTCCCGGTTTAACAACACACCTAGTTGATCGGACTGCTGACGCACTATATCAGTCTGCTGGCGCATCAGTTCAGTCAGCTGCCTAATCACACTAGAGTCCTCCCCGTGTCTCGGGTTTGGTATCTCTCTTGGTATTCTTGGTCTTCCTGGTCGTCTAGACATTTTACTATATTCCTAGACAAAATGAATTATTCTCATAAATATCTAATAGCAAAATTAAAATAAACACTTACAGTTGTTAGAGTACTTCCATGCGACGGTTGGTACTGATGAGTAATCTTTTGAACGGTTTAACTGAATAGCTCTGATACCATACTGTGACGCCCCGAGTTTTCTGAACCCGGTTCGTTACTCAGAATACTGAATCAAACTAAGACTTTTTGAGAAAATTTAAAATTTCAAACCGAACAAGTTTTGACTCTAAAATTTTTAAATATTTGCAGCGGAAAAATTCGTCATTTTAAATAATCGGTTTAGTGTTAAGAAATGATTCGGTCGGAAGAACAAAGATTTAAGCTTGAAAATTAAATGAAATCGCAAGAGGTCAAACACATCTGCCGGTAAGCGAAAGTCAACGAAAGTGTGGGAATGAAATTAAACACATCTACCGATCGCTAAACGACAAGGAAGACTCCTACTGATGACGTCATCCAACTCATACCGGTGGAAAGCAACACAGCTTCTACCGATGACGTCATCCAACTCCTACCGGTAGAAAGCAACACAGCTTCTACCAATGACGTCGTCCAACTCCTACCGATGACGTCATTCAACTCCTACCGGTAGAAAGCAACACAGCTTCTACCGATGACGTCATCCAACTCCTACCGATGACGTCATTCAACTCCTACCGGTAGAAAGCAACACAGCTTCTACCGATGACGTCATCCAACTCCTACCGGTAGAAAGCAACACAGCTTCTACCGATGACGTCATCCAACTCCTACCGATGACGTCATTCAACTCCTACCGGTAGAAAGCAACACAGCTTCTACCGATGACGTCATCCAACTCCTACCGATGACGTCATTCAACTCCTATCGGTAGAAAGCAACACAGCTTCTACCAAAGTCACCATTCGATAGACAACAGAACAACAACACTATATCTGTCGATAGACCTCATCTACCGATAGATCAAAATACTCTACTTCTACCGATAGACTAAATCCACCGATAGACAAACTCTCAACTCCCACCGAAAAATCAGAAATACATAATGAAAACAACATGGCAAAACTTTTACTATAAACCATTCAGAAATAATCCAAAACGTTTCATTACTCAAATCCAGTAAGAAGCAACATTTTAAAACTCAACTGGTTACTAATATCAGGAAATCTCAGAAATAAACGCAACTAAAGTGTTAAAACCACTACTGTCATAACAACTCAACTTAACTCATTACCAACTAAACCTTCTCAACATTTACCATCAGTTAACCCGCCTCATCAGTTTGTCAGGCCGAAACATGGAGGTGCTCCTTCAATCACATCTATTCATCAGTAGACTCATGGAAATCACCTGAAGAATTCTCAACACCTACATCACAGAACTCATCTATTAGCCTAAGGCTAAGCAAGTAAAGCGATAATGAACGAAATACTGAAATCACAACATCCTAATATGCAGTTTCTACTTTTCTCATCTCTGTTATAAATTCATCGTTATGATCAGATTCCTCTGTGAAATTGGGAGTTGAATCACTTCTCCCAAAGTATGATCATCCACTGGCTCATTAAGGGCTGGATTAGTTCCCCTAACAGAAAATATAATACTGATCAATGCTCGGATCCCTCTTCGAAATTGGGAATGGGATCAGCTTTCCCAAAGTATGACATCCCTGTCTCATTAAGGGCCGGATTATCTCCCTTAACAGTGTATATGTTTCACATAGTCACTTCAAAATATTCATTCCTTGCCATATCAAAACATGTAAACTCATTTTCGTATACTTTCAAAAAAAATGTGATGCATGAAACACAAACGCATTCAAGCAAACCAAATCCTAATGTTCTGCGATGTAGGCCCGAGGGCACAAGCAAACTTTACTTACCTGGCTCTCCTGGACAGCTCGGTTTCACACTACTTTGGAAGTCCTGCACACCTAATGTCATAAGCAGAATACCGATTAAATCATCACTAACCTTATCCTATATCATTCAAAAACCTAAGGAGCTAGTTTGGAAACTCTGGTCATCGCACATTCTCGGTTCAACACTAAGCTCGAATTCCACTCACTCACATCATCATAAAAATTACGCACATTACACCCTCTCTGCTACCTAGCCACTAAATTTCAAGAAAAGGAATGGGGAGCTTACTTAGTTTCGAGGGATGAAGAATCGGAGGGGAGAATCGTCTGAAGCTCTGCCGAAGTCGAGCTGAATACCGAGAAAGGAAAGGTGAGAAAACAGTGGCGGCTAAACCTTGTTAAACCCTCCATAAATATGTTTTTCATTATGGCATTCCAAATTACCACCATACCCTCACTTACTCATTTATTAACCTAATCACTAATTTTCTCAAATTCATCCATAAGGGTTTTACTATAGATTGATGAAGTAAACCAATTAAACGAAACCGGGTGCTACATCTTGTGTCCGAAAACCACTATTATGATTTGTAGAACAAGAAAAAAAATAATTTAGAATTTGTGAATACATCATTGAGTTGACTTTCATCTTTCAAATTAAAAAATATTCTCAATATTAGATGGATAGTAAAACCATTCTGAAATATGCAGTCTCATCCGGGCTGTTATTGAAAACCTGTAACAGAATTTTCTAGCAAATGAATCCACATTTTCTTCCAAACAAAAATTATTAGGAAAGTATTTTAAAGTGGCACATCAACAATCGAATGAAATGTATCATAAAATGATCACTTGAATACCTGCACAAATTGAGATCGTCGTAAGTGGAACATAAATTGAGGGAATATTGAAAACTGAGGAGATAAACTGAATGAAGATGGGTTATCCTTTCGGTAATCTCCAAAATGAGAGCACATATGAATCAATGCTTTATCCAACCATCTTATGGGGTCAAACTCAGCCTAAATACAAAAAAAAAAAACATGCACTACTTAAAATCAGATATATAAACAAGTATAACCAAAAGAAAATTTGAGAAAAGGCATAAAAATATGAGATAGTACAGCTCGAAATGACCATAGTGCAATGCCAGTAGGTGCAAAAAGAAAGATATGTTGGTTTTACATTCAGTATCAATAATTGTGCGGTAATATTCTTCCATTGAATTATTATTTGCAAGATATATTTATACTATGATATCAAAACAGAAAACTCTTGCTTAAACAAGACTATTTTCAGGCAAAGACCCATACCCCAAGTGGTAATCATCAAATAAGCTTCTAAGAATTCTGTCTTGACGTAGAATTCAAAAGAACTCAGAGAATAATCTCTTATGAAGAGTTGTGAGTAGAAGATAAAGTTACCACCTTTTAAGTTCAAGTTCATGGTTAAATTCGACATTTTCTTTTCGGCCATCTAATAATAGAAGGGAATTTGATGGTCATAATATAATAGAATAAGCAGGAATTTTCAGGTGGTCATAATAAAAAAATGATTTCATAAGTGAAACAAAAGCAAAGTTTTTCTAGTAGGTATGCAATAGTCACTTAGAATCGCATATTGTTGCGAAAAATCGTATACGCAAGTGCACGTGTCGCAAAAGTAATAAAGTGTGTAAAAGTACGAGTGTCGATCCCACGAGGAATAAATATGTTAAATATTGAATATCTAAATTTCAGTTTAATTTGAAAAGAAATAATAAGTTGTTGATTTTAAGATTTTTAAACTAAAATAATTCAAATAAAAGAAATTTAACAATTTAAATAATAGAATTAAATATAAAAGAGTAAGATTATATGATGAGAAAATCCAGGGTTCCGATTTCACTTAACTAATCCTATTTATTAAACCTAATTCAAGTGATTAATTCCTATTCCTTTGTGTTGATGGCAATTTCACGAAAATATTCATCAATCTCTCTCGAGCAAAGACAAACTTATTCAATTAACGAATTATCACCTCTCGGTCTTTAATCCTGAGAATTAATTGAATACATTAAGAACAAGAAATTATATTACCACTCAAACGCCCTAACTATCTCTAGCCTAGGATCCTTTTTAAGGCAATTTATTCAGTGCACGGTTAAATTCTCCGCTCTCGCATCCCGAATTAACCCTAAAGTACTTAGTTTTGGTGATCAAGCAAACCTAAGTATTACGTTCAGAATAAATTACTCAACACAGAACAGGAACAGAAAATTAAATACTTGAATTAAGAAAAATAAATAATCATAGCAAAGTTACGTCGAAACCCTAGAACGGAAAATTTAGTTCATGCTAAATAAAATAAAAACAAAAATAACAATAAAGTTAATGGTTTTCATAAATAAAAGTTAAAGAAAACGAAATAAAAGTATTCTTAATATTAAAACTTCTCCTCTATTGTTCTCCAAATCGCAGAAGACTCTCTGTCGCCGAAACTGCTGCTCGCCAGACCGCCTCGCTGCCAAAATCGCAGACCGCCAGATTGCCTCCTTTTTTCGTCGCCGCTTGCGTGCTCGATGCTCTGTGTAAATCGCCTCTCAAAGTCGCCAAAACCAGAATCCCGAATCGCTCAACGCCTCCATCCCGACTAGCTGCCCTGTCGCGCCCCTCTCAATCGCAGCTTGCCCACTTAGGTTTTTATTTCTTTTCTCCCTGCTCTGCCGTGTTTCCAAAATTGCGGGCTCTCTCCCTGCTCTGCCGCGTTTCCAAAATTGCGGGTTCTCTCCCGATTTTGCCGAATCCGCGCGCTGCTCTGTGTTTGGTCATTTTAATGTTTTATTTCCAACTCTGTAAATGGTGGAGATTAATTCTTTCCTTAAGTTAACGGCCAAGATTAAAGTAGTTCAACTTTCCAAATTGAATTCATATGGTGATCGATAGCTAGATTCTCTGTTTAATTTCACCAACTTTTCATTGTTTGCTGCCGTTTGAGTTATCTGCTTCTCAGCTTCTCTCGTATATCTATTTTCACTCTTCTGTTGCTTTTGTGTTGAATAGTTTCGATCTCCAGAATGCTAAATCTCCTCCCCAGCGCCTCTGCTTTTATTTGTTAATCTTTTCTTCCACTTGAGCTTGTTTAATACTTTATATTCAACCACCCTCGTATTTTATGCACCATCGTATTTTATGTAAATTTTTTGCACACTTAAACCAAACTCATCAAATACTTTCACACACTTGAAAATAAACTTATCAAATCAAGTGTAAAAAGTATAAATAAGTGTGTAAAATACACACTTATCACATATCAGGCACTGAATACAAAAGTAATTCATAACCATGTCTAAACAAAGAAGAAGGTTTCTCTAACTATAAAATATTTTAGTCTATTGCTCCATTTATTAAAATAAGCATCCCATATTCTACAACCTAGATAGATTACCTCAGATTCCATTTTGAAAGAGACTAATCGTGCCATGACCACTGCAGCGGCTTCTTGGTCAAACCCAGCAATTAATTCCTACATAGCATAAAGGATTTAAAAATGATATTTTTTTCTTACAACGAGTAAGAAATTTTTAAGAACTCTCAAGCAAACAATATTTTATACAGCAACATGTAATATCTAGACGTATTCATTCAAATTTTTACACAATGAAAGAGCTAGTTAGACGTTTGCAAAACCTATAAATGTATTTGACTACAGTAAAGAACAAAAAGGAATACAAGATTAAAATGAAAATAGCATTTTTCAAAAAGATCATCTGATTAGTCTTATCAAAAAAAGTAAAAGATCATCTGATTAGGGCCATAAATATGCAGAGCAATAACCACACCAAGAAAAATCTAGAATGCTAGACAGGTCCTATTATTATGCATCCTTTACCTTTTAAACAGGGAAGCTGTTATAGCATAAGAAATCACCCTTTGATTCAAGCTATGTGTTAGTTAACATCATCGAGATCAAAACATTAAAATGGTCACATCATCGCTGAAGTGTGAGGATGATAT
Source organism: Begonia masoniana (assembly GCA_022432975.1). Classification (NCBI taxonomy): domain Eukaryota; kingdom Viridiplantae; phylum Streptophyta; class Magnoliopsida; order Cucurbitales; family Begoniaceae; genus Begonia; species Begonia masoniana. The sequence goes on along the minus strand of CM039505.1, from coordinate 9,858,298 downwards.
ACTTATTCAAAAGAAACCAATTACGCCATCACAGTGAATTAAAGTGATCCATCACATACAGAAGGATGGCAAAAGAAACCTGTATGCTCCCAGGTCCAGCAACCCATCTTCTTGAAAGGGTTGTAACACGCAGTCTCATTTGACCACTGTTATTCTGATAACTGGAGCAAGCATTTGTAGAATTTAGAAATGTTCCATTTTGCAAGGAAAATGGAGAAAATATGTAAACAATAGAGCAAAGGAAATGGTCCTTACTACGTCATAAATTGAAAATAAAACTGATTGCTTGTGAGTTGGGCAGCTGCATCTGAACTTTCTTTCTTAGCAATTTCAAATATTAGGCATAAAGATGTTGCTTTGTCAAGACCACACATCTTCCATGCACTTGTACCACCCTGACCGACAACAGTGTCAGAGCACAAAGGACCTTTCTGCAAAAGATCAATAAATAATAAAAACAGTCAATAGAGAGCTCGATTAAGTGAATACAGAGGTCAAAAAGTATTAGAGACCATTAGTCCAACCTTTTCAAGAGATGCACATGGACCAATAACTCCCTGGACTTTGATATCCTTTGAGCAGTTAATTTCAAATATCCCACTGATATGAATTCAAAAAATGAGGAATGCCAAGGGAGACACAGGTTGATATCAATGTAAAATTACAACATGAGTGACATAAAACACAAACAACTTGGCTTTTTCTTAGTGGACTGTGCGTTCATAGCTCTCTCCTCTTTAGTACAATTTCATCAGAAAAACAATTTTAAAAGAAAATAGTAGGAAAAAATTAAATTAATTTCTTAGAGAAGATGTGCACAGTAAAAGTACCAGAAGAATCATCTGTCTTCACTCAAAGATCAATTGCCTTCCACGAGCACACCAAATAATAAATATAGAAAATTAAAAGAAAAATTTATCAATGCCCCAATTCTTAAACGAGATCCTTGTCAATTTCGAGATGCATCATCCCATTACCAAACAGAGGATTCTAAAAGGAAAGATAAAAGCAAGGGAAAGATAACTATCTGTGCCAATAGAAAGCAAAATATTTGACAATTCAAAAGCCTGTCAGCTCCAAATACCACTGTCAAAACAGCATCAGCATCATTAACTGAAGATCTTAACGAAATACAGAGAGATATCTCAGTTCAAACAAGTAAAGTGGAGAAATATTATGCCTCTAATAAATTGCTCCTCTAAGAAAAGAGGCGGTTGGGTGGATGTGTGGCATTTGTAAGCTACAGTTTCCAACTGAACTAGTAACTAAATGTTTTCTATTTCCGTTCAAGTGCATGTGAAGTGAGACAGAAAAATCTTGTTCGAAAACACGCCATTAGAAACATTTGACTAAAAACAGAAAGTATGCACGATAAAATATTGATCAGGATGCTTACTTAGATGATAGCCCCAGATCATAATCACCCGACTTGAAAACATGTTTAAGTGAATCCTTAAAAACCGAATGCCCAAAACTTTCTGCTAGGACAACAAAACCACCACTCTTCTCAACTGCAACTTTAATTTCAGCAACCCCTACCTGGAGAGAAAACAATACTCATCTCACAATTTACTACAAATGTAAGAGACAATAATCAAATGGGGAAATATAGATTGGAAAAGGAAGAAATTGCAGAAGCAAGATGTCAGAATCCAGAAACATCTTTTTACTTCACACAACATCCAACAGATCCAAATAACCAACAGATCCAAATAACCAAATAAATGCATAATCCACTGTCAATATCATTTGGCTAAAATAGCAGTCGTTAGGAATAGTCACAGTCAAATACAAGCAAGGACTTAATAACACATAGATTTGCATGGTTCAATCAAAAAAGAAAAACGTCAATATGAAGTTGTGTATAACCTAATCTTCAACTAGAACTACTTTGCATATGTGTCAAACAGGCTTGTAGATATATCATTTTCATCCATTGACTTGCACAAAAATGATACAAATAAAAAGTCTCCTGAATCTCTAAGAAACAGGCAATAATCGTAACCTACACCCAGAGAACATACAACACACAATTGACCATTCCACCCTATCACAACTTCAGAACTTTTTCAGATATGAAAGGCAATCTAATTAGACACTTTTTTCAACATAATAGCATGAGTGCCCGCTAAAACATCTAAAAAATTCATAAATAACTGCATGCTAAAAGTAACATTAACCGGAAAAATGTAGATTGGAAGTGGAAGAAGACAGAAGCAACAGGGCAGTAAGAATAACAATTTTTTCTTATACAAGGTAGTTTTTTATCACAAGAAATATTCACAAATTGGAGAGTGAGCAGAAAAGCTTAAAAAAAACACAAAACAAAGCCTAATTAAATGTTTCAAAGTATAATTCAATGATGTAACATAACTGAAATCATCCACGTCACTTTTTTGGTTTGTAATTCTAATACTGACTCTTGAGACATTAGCAAGTGCTTATATTAGACGAAAAATATGTAAATCTTATAATAAATCATTCATAAAAGAAAAATGAACTGTGAACCTGTCTCACAAATAAGTTTAGGATTTAATGGTACCTGGTCAAGTGCGCAAGCGAAAAGGTCAAGTACATGCCCTTGATGTACAAGTTGCTTTGCAAGTCCCTCATAAAACTTTATTGCTTTATGGTAGTTAGGAGCAGAATCTTTATCCAAGTCTTTATGAGATCGAATAGGTTCTGATAATTTTTTGAGACAATCTACAACAGAATTGGTAAGTAATAATCAATAAATGATAACTGATAATACCTACAAATAGAAAACAACGAATCTATTCTTTTGTTGATTGCGTACCAATTGATTAAGAGAAAGTACCAGAAAAATGGGAGTGAAGACAGAATTCTTTTGACTGGAAGTTAATTATGGACAGTAAGCAAAAAGAAAAAGAAGATAGTGTTTCGAATCAGAGCATTTCTCATCCCACTTTATCCAGAAAACGTTACTTGAATTTGAATTTCTTCTCGCTTTGTGTGCTAGCAACTAGCAAGTTCCATATTTGAGTTGCTGTTGTTGAATTGATTAAGAAAACAAAACTTTGTTGCTAGAAGCACTTACAACACTTGGGTGTTCTTGTATCGGTTTTCTTAGTCATTCCTTTTTCCAAGTTCAAGTTTTGGAATAACCATTTTCTGTTTGTTCAGCGTATATTCTTTCTATCAATATATTAACTCTAACACGTGGATAAAAGAAATAAAAACATGTTCGTACATGGGAATATCGATTAACTTTTAGTACAGCATTCGTCCTCGGATATTCATACATATGAAGCAGCGTCAGAACAATTAAAATAAGATAACCAAATATAAAAGAAATCAAGAAAACTACTTTGTTAGAGAGAAAATTAAGAGAGAGAGAAGAGAGATGCCTGAGAGAGAGAAGGGGGTTTCTTCTCCAGACTTAATCGGTTGCAAATGAAGACCACATTTCCTTCGAAGGCTGAGTTGAAAGCGAACTGGAAAAGTAATGAGGTCTAACTATTATTTTTTTTTTTTTTGTGTAATTTACACATTTTGACTTTTACAGCCAATGCAAACTGGTTCTCACTGGCACAAATGGTAATTGAAAGTACAAAAATACATGATTGGCGTATAGGCTTATACGTTTTTCTTTGTATTTGTGTATTTTTGGCAATTTACTACCGTTGGCACAAGTCCAGAGGAGCAGAGCAGGAGGCTGCCACAATAGTGGTTGAGCTTGTTGATGTTGGAGCAGAGCTTGGAGCAGAGCAGGAGGCTGCCACAATAGTGGTTGGGCTTGTTGATGTTGGAGCAGAGCAGGAGGCTGCCACAATAGTGGTTGGGCTTGTTGATGTTGGAGCAGAGCTTGTTGATGTTGCGGGAGATGATTGACAGAGTTTGTGTTAACGTGTGACTTTTTCAGTTATTACACCTACTGGTTGAGCTTGTTGGTCTCTCTTTCTCTCTAAACTTGGCACGCATTTTTATCATATGAAATAGACATATTTAATTACTTTTTCATAATGTAATTCTAATTCCATTTTTCCTCTCCTTCTGCGTCAATACCACTGTTATTGTTTTAATTAATACTAATTTATGATTAACATATGTCATTTTCAATTAATGTATTCTTTCTATAATTAAAGAAAAAGTGATTGTAGTAATGCATTACAATTCACCAATCTATTTTATTTGATGATATAAGTTATTAAGTATTTGCTTGAAATCTAAGTTAATTCTTGTAAAAGTAGAAATCCCCGTCCCCATTCCTCCAACCGATAGAGTTGAATTTGGGAACGGAAGAGAACAGGTGAAGAGAGAGAGAGAGAGAGAGAAAAGAGAAAGGAGAACCAGAGAGAGATAAGTTGGATATTCTTCTGTATAACCCCTCTGTTCAAATTACAAGTACTTTAAAAGAACAACTAAAGACATAAACAAATAACTTAACTACCCACTAAGCCATCACCTTTCCACTAAGCTATAACCGATAATAAAGGTTAGAATAACTACTCGTCATGCCATACATGTACGTATCATTCCTCGCCGCTTAAGAATCCTTGTCCACAAGGATGAATTCCGGGTAAGTCTTAGAGAAACGCCATTCATTTTCCCAGGTGGCATCTTCGAGTAGGGCTCCTTGCCATTGCACTAATATTTCAGACCGGGGACGATACGTACCCTTTTGAACAACACGGCGATCAAGAACCCGAACAGGTTGTGGCAAAATAGATGAATCCACTGTTGTTGGTGGAAGGTGTGGACTGATGGGTTGGGTAACAGAAGCCACACATTTGCGTAATAAACTAACATGAAAGACGTTGTGGATTTGAGAATCCGAAGGAAGAGCCAAACGATAAGCCACGGAGCCCAACTTCGCCACTATCTGAAATGGACCGTACCAGCGGGGAGCAAGTTTCAGCGAACTCCGAAAGGCGACAGAATTCTGGCGATAAGGTTGAAGCTTCAAATACACGTAGTCGCCGACCTGGAACGAAACATCGCATCTATGTTGGTCAGCTTGGCATTTCATTCTATTTTGGCTTAATAAGAGATTCCAGCGTAACTCGCGTCTATGTTGTTTTAGTTACGGTCTTACAGAACCTTGATCATGGAAGCTTTTACATTTTTCCTCTCTGGTTTTCTCCTCCTCCTCTGTTGGAGAGCTTTCTCCAGGATTACAAATCCTTCTCTGTTATGATATCGTAACTATTATTATTATTTTTTTTTTGTGTAATTTACACATTTTGACTTTTACAGCCAATGCAAACTGGTTCTCACTTGCACAAATGGTAATTGAAAGTACAAAAATACATGATTGGCGTATAGGCTTATACGTTTTTCTTTGTATTTGTGTATTTTTGGCAATTTACTACCGTTGGCACAAGTCCAGAGGAGCAGAGCAGGAGGCTGCCACAATAGTGGTTGAGCTTGTTGATGTTGGAGCAGAGCTTGGAGCAGAGCAGGAGGCTGCCACAATAGTGGTTGGGCTTGTTGATGTTGGAGCAGAGCTTGTTGATGTTGCGGGAGATGATTGACATAGTTTGTGTTAACGTGTGACTTTTTCAGTTATTACACCTACTGGTTGAGCTTGTTGGTCTCTCTTTCTCTCTAAACTTGGCACGCATTTTTATCATATGAAATAGACATATTTAATTACTTTTTCATAATGTAATTCTAATTCCATTTTTCCTCTCCTTCTGCGTCAATACCACTGTTATTGTTTTAATTAATACTAATTTATGATTAACATATGTCATTTTCAATTAATGTATTCTTTCTATAATTAAAGAAAAAGTGATTGTAGTAATGCATTACAATTCACCAATCTATTTATTTGATGATATAAGTTATTAAGTATTTGCTTGAAATCTAAGTTAATTCTTGTAAAAGTAGAAATCCCCGTCCCCATTCCTCCAACCGATAGAGGCCACTCTGATAATTTCAAATTTTGTCGAGAGATTGACAAATTTTGAAACCATATTAATTTGTTGGAAGAGTTAAAAATTGAAATAAAATATATAATTAAATAAAAAATTAAGTGCACTTCATCTATCATTTATTAGGGTGTCATAAAGCATTTGTTTGTATATTTTAATCTTATATAACGACAAAATCATTTTCTCTCACTACTCTCTCTCTCTCTCCTGTTGTTTCTCTGCTTCTTCTCCGTCAGTCATCGGAAAGCTTGCCTGAGGCAGCTCTTATGGAATCCTAACTTGGTATCAGAGCAGTAAGAAGGATGGCGTCCTCCAGCCATACATCTCCATCTTCTGCAACAATAACCTCACCTCTCCCTCCCCCCAGCCATACATCTTCATCTTCTGCAACAATAACCTCACCTCTCCCTCCCCTTCCCTCTGGAACATCTTCTGCAACCCACACCCTCACCATAAAACTCAATAGCACAAATTACCTGATCTGGAAAGCACAAATACTGAATATTGCCATCGCAAATGGTGTTGATCATCTCCTGGACATGTCAGCCCCAGCCCCCCCAAAATTTCTGGACCCAGAATGCCTTCAGCCGAATCCAGAGTTCAGTCTCTGGCTGAGGTATAATCGTTTAATAATGAGCTGGATGTTTTCCTCCATGTCGGAAGATTTATTGCCGCAAATCATTTCGTTCACCACCGCCGGTGAAATATGGGATGCTCTGGCCGTTGAGGAATGAATTTTGAGCTGGTTCGAACCACAGAGAAGCGGGAAGAAGATGATGAACAGTGGAAAGAAGAAGCAGAAGACAGAGCAATAAATGATTCTGTATTACACTAACCAAGATTGTACAATATATGGATGTAAAAGAGAATAATGATGGTAAATAAACTATAGTTGAAATGTAACTAAAAAACTCTAAGTATATAGTTTAATACCCCTCTCAAGATCAAGGCGGAGAGCCGAAAATCTTGGATACGAAACCGTGGAAAGGTGCCGGTGGAAGAGGTTTAGTGAGAGCATCAGCAAGTTGATTTGATGACGGAGTGAACTTAACTGAAAGCGTCTTGTGAAGCACCTTTTCCCTGACGAAATGAAAATCGATCTCCACATGTTTAGACTTAGAGTGCAAGACAGGATTTGAGGCAAGGTAGGTTGCACTCAAATTGTCGCAGAGGATAAGAGGTACTGCGGGAGAGATGATGCCAAGCTCTTTGAGAAGTGATTGGAGCCAGAGAACTTCGGCCGCACCATTAGCAACACTACGGTATTCTGATTCCGTGCTGGAGCGTGAGACAACTTTCTGTTTGGTGGAAGACCAGGAAATAAGGTTGTCGCCGAGAAAAACACAGAATCCGCTAGTGCTTTTGCGATCATCAGGGCAGGAGGCCCAATCAGCGTCGGTATAACACGTCAGAGCAAAAGAAGTGGAGGGCCGGAAGGAGATGCCAAGAAAAGGAGTACCTTTTAAGTACCGTAAAATCCTTTTGACAGCCTGCCAGTGAACATCAGAGGGCGAATGCATGAATTGTGAGACTTTGTTAACCGCATACGCAATATCGGGGCGAGTAAGACTGCAATATTGGAGACCTCCCACTATGCTCCGGTAAAGAAAGTCATCACGTAAGGGTGTTCCGGAATGGATAGATAAGACGGGTCCGGCCACCATGGGAGTGGGGACCGGCTTGGAGGAATCCATATTTGCCCTATGGAGTAACTCAGATATATAGCGAGACTGAGTTGGCCGAGAAATGGTGAGTAGCGCCGGAATCTAGAACCCACGGAGCAACCGGTGAAGAGAAATCCGGCGTGGGGAGGAGGCCGGCGAAGGGCGGAGATGGGGCAGAGAGAGGAGTCGGGAGGCTAAAATTGGTGGAGGGAAGGTTTGGGTCAGGGGGGAAATGGGTAGGGGAAAAGGATGGATCAGGTGGGTAATGGGCTAGGGCCTGGTAGGGATGGGCTAATGGGTCTGGCTGTAAATGGGGGGAGGAAGAGTTGAGATGGGCTAAGGGATGAGGGGCCTGGGTCGGGTTAGGAGGGAATGTAGTTAGGTGGGCTTGAAAAGCCGGGTTGGGGTTACGTTGGGCTGCAGAAGAAAGATGGTAACATTTTAGGGCCGAGTGACCCACCTTATTACAGATCTGGCAGCGAGGCCTGTTGGGCTGTGGAGGCCTGGAAGAAGGAGCCTGCAAAAGAGGCCTGGCGCTTGGCTGATACACCGACGGAAAATTGGGGCGAGGCAGAAACTGTGGCCGGGAATTCCAGGGTGGTCGGAAAGAGCGCTGATAGGCGGCGTTCACCTGAAGCTGAGTCGGTGTCGGAAGGCTGAGCGCGAGATTCTGTTTTTCGAGCCGAAAATCGTAACTCTGGAGGAGGCTGTAGATTTCTTCGAGCGGAGGTTGGTCGGAGCGATTTGCGATCGAGGTCACAAAGGCGTTATATTCGCTGCCCAAACCACCCAAGAAATAGAGGAGGTGATCTTGGTAAGCGACAGTCTGCCCGATAGCAGCCAGAGTGTTGCAGAGAGAGGTGATTTTGTGAATATAAGCGGCGGCAGAGACTCCATCTTTGGAGATACAGTGGAGTTGATTTCGAAGGTCTGTGATGCGAGCAAGAGACGAAGAAGCAAAACGGAGCGCAAGGGCTTTCCAGACGTCACTGGCTGTGGTGAAAGCGATGAACTGAGGAAGTAGATCTTCCGACATTGACGAAAAAATCCAGCTCAACAGCAGACTATTGTACCGCTGCCAAAGAGTGAGTTCAGGGTTGGGCTGAGAGGGGGAATCATTCAGAGACGGAGGTGGAGAGGGACAGGATCCATCAAGCATATTGGCAATTCCATTGGCAGTGACGATGTGAAGAATCTGAGTCTTCCACACAAGGTAATTTGTAGAGGTTAATTTGGTGGTTAGTGTTTGATTTACGGCGGGGAAAGGTGGGAGAGAGGAGGAAGAGACAAGGGTTGAGGGAGAGGAGGGAATAGTTGAACTAGTGGATGCCATGTGCGGCTCTGATACCACGTTGAGGAATGAATTTTGAGCTGGTTCGAACCACAGAGAAGTGGGAAGAAGATGATGAACAGTGGAAAGAAGAAGCAGAAGACACAGCAATAAATGATTCTGTATTACACTAACCAAGATTGTACAATATATGTATGTAAAAGAGAATAGTGATGGTAAATAAACTATAGTTGAAATGTAACTAAAAAACTCTAAGTATATAGTTTAATACTGGCCCGTATTTTCGCATCTTCGTCGCTGGCCAGAATCACTGATTTACGCTTCCAGCTTCACTCACTGTCCAAAGTAAAACAAACGCAGAATTTAACTCTGCGACATAGTTGGAACAAAAGTTGGAAAAAACACTAATCTTATAGCAAACTCTGCCTCTTAGCTCAGACACGTATCTCACTCTTCTTGTCTTCTCTGTCATCTTAGCAAAATAACATGTGTTCTTAGATATGAGGAAGGATGTTTGCCACGTGTCCACATGGGTGCTTCTCCCATCCTAAAGCATCGACAGGTGGTCTTTTTCACTTAAATGTACGATAATTGTTCATCAGCTTTTAAGGAGTTGACAATCAGCTGGAAAGATCTTTGTTACTTGACGGTACACTGTAAATGGAAATTTTTGACTTATATGCCGTCCGGCTGAGGTGGCCAGTTTTCTGGCGTGGTAGTTGTACTTGTCATCGGAAAACGATGAAGAAGAAGATCACCTTGTTGACAGACAAATTGTGTGGGAAAATGAAGATCAGAAATCTATACGACAAAACGAAGAAATATAAAATATCACAAAATACCTTTTCAAACTCGGAACTCTTCGGTGCTACAGACAAAAACAAATTTTTTCATAAAAACAGCTAAAATATATTTGTTTTTAGTACGAAATCAACTCGGCTCTTGATCATCATCGTTGTCGGCCTTTCATTGTTCTAGAGAAAATAAGTAACGTTTGCAGGTTCTTAAGAAAACAAGTGCAAGTCCGTGTGGTGTCTATGGTAGACCCCGAACCCGAAATGTCGGGCCAGGACTTGTGTTTTTTTCTTTTTTTTGGTAGGAAAGTTTCACTTTCTCGAGAAAACAATTCTCGGAAAACTTTGGAATTTCGATCCACCCTCTTCCTTTAGCAAATATTTGCAATGAACAGTTGAACAGTTTGGTAGGAAGGTTCATTCTGGTCGGCTACAAGGCCAAGCTTCAACCCAAAATATTCAAAACAGTGTGGGCAGAAAAATGTTGAAAAAAATAATTGAAGAGATACCACCTGCCAGTCAAAATAAACAGCTCAAACACCAAAGACCCAAAGCCGACTTCATCCTCTCCCTCTCTGAAGAAATATACAAATCTCGAGGATGGTTATCGGAGTGTCGGTGGTAGTGGTAGTGGTAGTGGCGGCGGCGGCGGGGGGTGTGGTTGTATATGTAGTATACAAGAGCATAAAGCCGCCGCCTCCACAAAAATGTGGAGACCCAAATGGTCCTCCTGTTACCTCACCAAGAATCAAGCTCCGTGATGGAAGACACTTGTCCTACAAGGAAAGGGGAGTCCCTAAAAACGAAGCTAAATTCAAAGTCATTCTAGTTCATGGCTTTGACAGCCCAAAGGATAGTTATTTGCCACTTTCACAAGTACCCTTTCATCTTCTCTTCATCTTCTTCATCTTTCTCACTCACTTTTCCAGTCCTTGAACTATTAGGTATCAGGAGGCGATGGAACAAATGGGTGTCTATATTTTGACATTTGACAGAGCTGGGTATGGCGAAAGAAAGTGATCCATGTTAACATATATACTTAAGGGTAGTTTAGTACTTTACATTCTTCTCTTTATTTATGTATTGTTGGTCAGTAGCAGACGTTTTCTCTAATATACATTTTCAAGTTCTTCATGGTATCAGAGCATAGAGTTAACAGAGAATCGTTCGTGAGATTTGCTGACTGAACAGAGAACGGCGTTTTCCGTTGGCGACGAACGGCGTTTTCCGTTTGCGACGAACGGCGTTTTGCCGACTGAACAGAACAGCATTTTCCATGGGCAGCGAATGGTGATTTTCCGACTGAACAGAGAACGGCGTTTTGCGTGGGCGAGAACGGCGATTTGCTGACTGAACAGAGACCAGTGTTTTGAGCCTGACTTTTTTTTTCGTAAAGAAGGATCAGGAAGAGAATGGAAGACTTGCCAGAAAAGGGTAGACTTGATGGTTTCCTTTCACGGTTGGTTAAAGGCAATTTTGAATTAATTCATGTTAAAAAGAAATTGTTGGTGGGCCCAATTAGATTATAGTGAAAGGAGACTTCACGTATTGACGTTGGGATGTAGAATTTTGATTGTAAGTGGTGATTGAAATCTGATTACAAGGGGTTTTGCGTGGACAATTGAACAGTGGGTTTTCTATGTGATTTGGGTTTTGTGATTTTGGTTCCGTATTGTTAGGTAATGCAGCGACATCCCATACTTTTCAACTATCGTGACGTCAAAATCATCAAGAATATGCCCCGAATTCGTATTCCTAACGAGGAATTGCACTAATCATATCATATTAAATAACTCTTGAGTCTTCTGTCGCGTGCCATATAATTTTGTTGAGGATCTGACGGTCTGTGAGAGTCGGATAGTTACACGTATTAAACTTGATGTTTCTCTAGGCGAAACCCAGAGACATGAAGGTTCATTTTGGGAAATGGGAGTTTGACCCAATGGAGCTGAAGAATCCATTCCCTGAAAATGAAGGGTCAGTGTACCTATGGCAAGGGCACGTAGACAAACTGGTGCCCTACGAGTTGCAACGCCACGTCGTAAAGAAGCTCCCCTGGATCAAGTACCATGAAGTTGGCGATGGAGGTCATCTTTTCATCCATGAAAGTGTGGTCTGTGAAGCTATTTTCAGAGAACTGTTGTTCGGAGAAGAACCAAGTCTGGAAGACGCTAACTCAGATCATATACCCAAATGCTAGACAAACTTCAATGTTATTTTACTTTAGCATAGTTTATTTTTAAAATCCGTAAGGAGTTCTTCATGGTTTCTTTCTGGTTGACTCTTCTGATTGGACGATATCTGGTTTGGATTATTTAATCCAATAAATAACAATTTCTTTTTTAACTCACTCTGCAAAATAAATGGCTATTCAGATCATTCTACCAATATATATATATATATATATAATATACCATTAGGGTGTTGAACATTATATTGTCATTGTTGATGATTTGAAAATTTAAAAGATACTGAGCTGTGGTAGAATAGAAATTAAATAATAGAAAAAAGTCTAATTTAGCCTCCAACGTATGAGATCAGTAGTCATTTAGTCACTAAAGTTTATTTTTGACCCAATCAGACCCTATTGTATATACCGTTTGCAATTCAAACCCCCTGTTAAATTTGACACGTACTCTGCACGTGCGCTGCTAAAACCCCAAAATACCCTTCTTTTTCCTTCCCTCTTGCATCTTCTCTCTTCCTCTCTTCTCAGATCTCTCACTCGCATCGCACAACTCGCACAGTCTCTCGATAAAACAATGACAGCCTAACATTGAGTTAGTTGACTAACCTGTTTTGCAAGACTGCAAGCACGATCAAGGGAATTTGGGATATCATAGTAAAACACAGAGAAGTTAAGGGCCAGTCCTAGTCGAATAGGATAAGTAGGAGTCAGTTTTGCATTGGCAATATCCTATTGAAATAAATATATCGAAAGTAAATAAGTTGAAAACTCCATCTACGTATAATTTCAGATGCTCGAGAATCTCATCGCAGATTTTAGAGAGCTTAGTCTCGATCTTGGATCTGTAGTCGCTGATGACAGCGACATGGTCGTTGTTGTCTCAGCTCTCCTCCTTCTGCTCGATGGAGGAAATGATGCGCCGCGAAGCCCTGCGCGCTCCTATCACATTCTTGTAAGCGACGAAGAGAAGGTTTCTCTTTTCGATGGTGAGCTCCTCCTTGTCGACAAAGCCGGAGACTTTCTCCATGAACTCGACCATCTCTTCGTAGCGCTCCGCCTGCTCAGCAAGCTTCGCCAAGTAAACGAACTCCTCGCGAGGGTAAAGTGCAGTAGCCATTGTAGACGCGTAGAGCTACATCTGGATTGGCCTCCAAACAGAGAAGAGGAGAAAGAAGAAAGGGAAGAAAATAAGGGTATTTTAGAGTTTTAGCAGTGCACGTGCAGAGCACGTGTCAAATTTAACGGGAGGATTTGAATTGCAAATGGTGTATACGATAGGGTCTGATTGGGTCAAAAATAAACGCTAGAGACTAAATAACCATTGACCACGTACGTTAGAGGTTAAATTGAATTTTTCCCTAAATAATAATATAAAGTGTTTATTCTTAAAAAAAAAAAAAAAACCATATTATTGTTGATGTGAAATGAAGATGGGGTTTTTGACTTGCAAAAGAGTGAAATAAAAGTTTGTAAACATAGAAAAATTGCTTCTCATTTGCGAATTTGAATTTGGTCATAGAAGAGAAGATTGTTTATCTTTTTATGATTCCACAAGACACGCAATCATCAAGAATTCCATTCCACTGGCACTCATTCTCATCCCATATCAAATTGAAATATGAAAAATCCCCTAAAAATTACAGCTTTATCTCAAAGATTCAACTTTTCTGGATTTTTTATTCAAATTGATCATAAATGAAAAGTGGGGCTGAGTTTTTATTATTTATTTGAGGAAAAAATAAAAAGCAGAAAAAGTAGAAGAGAGAAAAGACAGTGGAGCGCAATTAGCGGTTCGGACCGGTTAGTTTATTCCGTAGTCCAAAGTAGTACAGTTCCGTGAAAATGTCTGGTTCACTTGTCGTCTCTCCTCATCTCTGCTTTCCACGTAACCACTCCTCCCAATTTACTAAATGTTTTTTATTTTACTTTTTAGTTCTTCCATTATTTTCATAAGATCAGCAGGTGTTGTTCATCTTTGAGCATGTGCTCGTGGAATTAATGGCTTAGATTTCTGGCTATGCAGCTAATGGAATTGTGATTTTAGAATTGGGTTCTGTTTCTTCGATTCATCTTTTGGGTTATGTTTCGTCGATTCTATATGGGGTTTTGGTCGTATCAACTGTTTATGAAACATGTTATTTAACTCTGGTTGGGGTTTGTAATGTTCTAATAAGTAATCTTCCTATTATTCTTTTCTAGGCGATGTGAAGACCTAATAAGTAATCTTGTTCTAATTTCAAAATTATTATATAATTACAATTCCTGAAAATCTATTTCTTTTCTTTTCTTCGTATATTCTACAAGGGTTGAAATAATAATTCAGAAAAATAGAAATTAAAAAAGAAAAAAAAATTGGCATGTTTCTACCTTGGATAAACTTGGTTACTTCCCTTGACAGACCAGAAGAAATGGGATAAAGGGTGTCATCTACATCTACAGTTGAAAAACTAGCAGTCAGTTTAAGATTAAGAGATCAATCTAAATTGAGGCTAAGCACAATGGAGGCTTACCAAATAAAAGACAGTCATATTGTGCTTCAGATAGGAGCTTGATCTGATCTTTGTTTTCCATTTCTTAAATCAATCTCTCAAAACTAAAAAGAAGAAAAAGTAAAAGATAAGATTACAGCCATAAACGTATAAAAATAGTAAACATAGCATAAAGGTAGAATTTTAAGATCCACCACCGCAACCAAAAAAAATCTAAAAACTGTCAAGATTTCACCATTTTGGATAAAAACCCAGCTAAAAATATTGGATTGCAACTTCCAACTCAAAAATCTCGAGCCGTAGAACTCAAAATCGAACAGGACATAAACAGAAACAATCAAAAACTCAATTACAACTATACCGATGAATATTTGACCCTATGATCTAGGAGGGAGTAAAATAAACCTATATTTAAGCAAAGCTTTAAACATTTGAACCACTATTGGATTAACTTGTGCAAGTTCTTCTAATTACAGAAACTACAGGCCAGCACCTGTCAAGAGATAAATTAATAAGTGTCCATTACATACTTGCTAAGAGAAATAGGAAACATCATAAAACTGAGGAACAAGCACATTCGTAACACGTCGGCGGTGACAAAACCTTGATCGAACGGAAAGATTTGGAGTTTGGTTTGACATCCGATCTAATGCTGTTTGTCTTGTTTCAGGATGAAACTTTCATCTCCACCGTCCCTGCCTCGGATTTGGATTTCGCCTGGCAAGAATTATACACTTTATTGGTGAGTAAACTTCTGTGGAGCCATTACTTACATTAGTTTGATCAATCCAAAGTGTCATATTGGTCAAAATAGTGGTGCTAGTGTCTGGATTGGCATCGGATCAATTTTTTTTTTTCAAATTGGATGGATGGTAAATAGTTGTTTTTGTGATATTTCTTATTTTGAGCATATATTTCATGTACTTTTAATGTGGTAAGTTTATCCAGAAATTTACGAGAATTCTCGAACACGTTTGTTGATGTACTGAACATTCAATTCTTGTTCTTCTTAATATTTTATTTTTATTTAACATTTTTGAAATTTTAATAGAAAAAAAATAATTACTCAATGATGATTTACACGCAAATGATTTTCACAAGACGATGTTATGACCTACAATGTCTAGGTTTTGTTCAAGTTGATCGGCATGTTATTGTTGGATCACCTTATCATGAGACCTCTATACCATTTTTATTCTTTATAACAGTGGCTTATTTTGTTATTTACAACATAGTAGTGGGTCGTTTTAGATGTTTGTCCTACTAATAGTCTTTGAACCCATTTTTTATTTCATTTTACTCTCAGTTTTGATTTACAATTTTATTTCATAGCATGCTCACTTGTTATCTTTTATAAGACTCTACGTATAACATTTGAATTCCTATAGAATTTAGTCGACTCACCCTAATAACATTCACTTTCAAGATATAAACACACTGACAATTTGTGGCAGACACACTATTGACTTCGACAATCATATTTATTTTAGTTGTTTCTAATTTTCTTTGAGACCTCATTATTTATGAGATATAACTCTCCCATTGTATTTTTCTTAGTGTTTTGTTAAGTTAACTTACAGTTTGGACAATTTATAATCAGACTAATATTATTTTACTGTTTGGATGTCACTGTTAGACTTATGATTTATCCTAACGTTTTGAGCCATGAACTTTGATTTTCATTTAGGACTTTCGCTACTTTATTAATTGTTGTTGTAAAGGATTGGATGGTTCGATTGACTTTTGGGTCTGGTCGCTCCTTATTCTATTGTGGACACACTTTGGGTAGTGACACTGCCCATCCACCCAACGATCAGTATGGCTAACACGCAACTAATATTGATGGCATTCGAAGGTATGACTGTTAAATCAAGTTTGTCTCAAGCTAGTGTCACAACAATGGAAAAGTGTAGATTTGTGTACCATGTGCCACAAAGTCAAGCATTTTGATTTTGGGTTATTTGAGCCATGACGTGATTTACTGTCCCTTAATCGATCAACGCCCATCCATCATTTTTTAAAAGGGAGATTTTTTTTTTGGCTATTTTCCTACATATTTTTAATTGTGTTGATCGTGCTGATTTTGGAGATGATTGACATTTCATGCTTGCAGATGATTAACATTCAATGCTTAAATACTAATAATAAATCAAATTTCAAGGCTATTGGTGTTCTTGTTTTTTTGGTGGTCAAAACTACTCTTGTTATTACTGTTAAATGTAATTGAATGATAGTGATACATATGATTTCTCAATCTGGGCTGGGCCGTTTTGTTTTGAATTCCGGAATTTCAATCTGGTGTATGATTTCTCATGGGTGTTGTGTTTTGAATCGTTGTAGACCAAATTTCTCTCTTTGGCTCTCTCTCTCTACGAAGCTACTGAATCATATGGGTGGGCAGAACCGGCCCGGAACCGGTGGACCGGACTGGACCACCGGTTCGGGCCGGTTCTTGGGCGGTTCCTAGCTCAATGGAACCGGTTCCGGTTCCATTGATCTAGAAACCGGGAACCGACGGTCCGGTCCCCGGTTCTAGTGATCTAAGACTCGGGAACCGCAGGAGTACCGAGAAGTGAAAACAATTTAACAGAGGCGAACTTCACCCTACTTCTTCATCACTTTTCTTCGCATTGTCCAGAGTCCAGACTCCAGACTCCAGAGCTGAAGTCCGAATCGGAGTCAGACTCCAGCGCTAAGGAGGGACTGCCCTGCGATTCAGACTTCGGCTCTGTTATCGCGCTTGTCTACGCGCCTGCTCGTACTACACTCCTCAAACGTTGGGAGTATCGAACTCGAGGTGATCGCCGGGAAGAGCGAAGGTAGAGTCGCCAATGGAAGACAGTCGGCGACCTAACAGAACGGAGGTGCCCTTGAGGACGAAGACCACCACGGCCACTCTCGGAATCAAACACGGTCCTCCCTCGTTTTTCATTTCCTGCCTCTTCATCTCTCTGTAAGTTTTTCAATCGCTTCTATTTGTTGGTTAAGCGATGTTAAGTGATGTTTTTGCTAGTTGAAGATCGGATTTCATCGATTTGGATTGAAAAAATTTATTTTTTTAAAATAAAAAAAATAAAATTGTTGGGAGGAACTGGTACCGAATCGGAACCGGAACCGGACCGAAATTTCGGTACCGGTTCCGGTTCGGTACTGGTTCCGGTTCGGTACCGGTTCCTCCCAGGGCCGGTTCCTGTTCTGAGTAGAAAAATCCCGAACCGTCCGGGCCGGTCCAGTTCCAAGTCAGAACCGGACCCGCCCAGACCATGCCCACCCCTACTGAATCAAATATGTATCTTCCTTCTTTGTGGTGAGAGAAGTTAGAGAGGGAGAAAATGTAGTAGCGGTAGTGGTGGCGGTGGCACCGGCGGGGATGACGATTTGTTTTCCGACCATAATAAGAGGAAGAAACGCTACCATCGTCACACTGCTCATCAGATTCAGAATCTCTAACCGTAAAATATCTTATTCTCAGTATTCTCCATGATTCATGGGTTCTTTCCTCTCTCTCTCTCTCTCTCTCTTAGAGCGTTCACTGAGTGCCCTCGCCTAGATGAAGAACAGAGAACTGGGTTTGGCGCCTTTGCAAATCAAATTATGGTTTCAAAACAGCAGAACCCAGATGAAAGTCTCTTTCTCTCTCTGGTTCTGGTTCTGATTCTTCTTTTATCTCCAAGGACAAAAAGCTCGTACGCAATGGAACAATGAAGACATTTAGGATAAGTTATTCTCCATCCTTTTCACGCAATTCCCTCAAGAGATTTGAAAGAAAAAATGTTTTCATGGAATTCCCACAAAAGATTTGAATACAAAAAGGTTATCAACGAAACCCGCGTGCAATCTAGTTATCTATGATGTTGAACAAAGTGAAAAAATCCAAACAAATAGATCCAAAATGTTCAGATCGGTAAGGTATTTGGTCGGTTTATTGTCCATTCTCGTGTTTCGAAGCTTGAAAAGCAAATCAAGTAAATTTGGGTTATGTCTTTCACGAAAATTGAACTAGATCCGTCAAACTTACTCTCACTTACAAAAGGCTTCGAAACAAAAATTATGCCTTCCTTCGCTAATCCGATAATCAATACATTAGTAGATTGGAAAGACTAAAAAGGAGAGCTCTTTCAATTTTTCAAATGTTTGTTGATATTTGCAGACTTTGTTGATGTTTACAAGCCGCCAGCTTTTGATAATCCTTTACTGAAAAATCATGTTTTGTAGGTAAATTACCAACGACAAAATTATGATTTGATTAACAGTTATTATTCTGATCATCATATGAAGTAATTGAGATGTTCATATTTTAATCTTTTACTTATGACAATATATGTTACTGCAGTGGAAACCATCTGTTGCTCAATTCAACAATAAACACTCATAAGAAGGATCGGAGCCGGAGCCGGAGCCCTCGAGTTTTGTTGCCAACGAGGTCTCATGTCCTAGAAACACTATTACGATGTGTAGAACTACGAAGAAAAAACTATATGCGACAGACCTCAACACTAACCAAAATAATATTCTTTATCGAGTAAGTCATTTATTAAATACTAATTGATATATATATATATATATATATATATATATATATATATATATATATATATATATATTACGATAGATATATATGTAGTCATGCTATATAACAAATATTAACTTAAAAGTTTTCTTATTGTTAGTTTGCAATTCTCAAACTGATTCATCTTCAAAGGGAGAACTTCTATGGAGCCATTACTTACATCAGTTTGAGCAATCCAAAGTGTCATATTGGTCAAAATAGTGGTGCTAGCGTCAGGATTGGCTCTGATATTTCGGATCAAATTTTTTTTCCCAAATGGGATGGATGGTGAATAGTTTTTTTGTGATATTTCTTATTTTGAGCATATATTTCATGTACTTTTAATGTGGTAAGTTTATCCAAAAATTTAAGGGGATTCTCGAACGCGTTTGTCGATATACTGGACATTAAGTTCTTGCTCTTCTTAATATTTTACTTTTATTTAACAGTTTTGAAATTTTAATAGAAAAAAAAAATTACTCAATGCTGATTTTCGCGCGAATGATTTTCACAAGACAAGATGTTATGACTTACAATGTCTAGGTTTTGTTCAAGTTGATCAGACTGTTATTGTTGGATCACCTTATCCTGAGACGTCTATCCCATTTTTATATATTCCTGGTGAATAAAATATTTGTTTCTTATATGAAAAAAAACTAATTTTATCGTGTCTTTAATTTTTGTGATAAAAATGATTTATTGTGATTTTTCATTGATACTTTGAAAGGATTTAGTGAGTCAAAATTGGTGGTTGATTATTGCTATAGCTGGTAGAGCGCAATCGGTCGGATATTGGCCAAAAGAGCTTGTTCCTCGTTTAAAGGATGGGGGAACTGTACTACATTTCGGTGCATCTACCACGACTTAGGGTGGACAAGAATTTCCTCCGTTGGGAGATGGACATTTTCCTCTGAGTGATCCCTTCGATTCTAGTTATTATAGAAAAATCCAATACATTAGTAAATCAATAAATTTGTTTCTCCACCAATCTCGAGAATCCTAATATCGACTGACAATCCTCGTTGCTATGGATTGATTTACGAAAAGAACGGAGCCCTCAAGTTTTGTCTCAAATGAGATCTTGCGTCCGAAAACTAGTATTCTGATTTGTAGAACAAGAAAAAAAAAACAAATTAACGTGATAGACCTCAACCCTAGCCAAAAGAATTTTCTTTATTGAGTAAGTTGTTTATTAAATATTATAAATTATTTAATTACTATATAAAATATAACAGATAAATGTGTACTCGATTACGTCATATGTTTGCTAAATTAAGACACCAGCTATTGGTTTCAATGTTAATTAGGACACCAGCTATTGTTTTGAATGTTAAAACATATCATATATTGGTGGATGAACTTGCTGAGGCGGAAGACCTAAGAATTCTATTTGAATATTCACTAACGTTAGAAATGAACTTCAATGCTTATTTCTTTATCTATCGATATCTTACGTGAAAATAGATCTTGATGTGTTTCCTAAATTCGTATATTTAGTAACTTAGAATTTGTGAATACATCTTTGGGTTTATCTATCAATATCACGGTGATGTTAGTTTAATTAGAAAACATTACAATAATTGATTAAAATTTTAAATTTTATTCCATAAAAATAAAGAATTATAAAAAATTGAAGCTTCTCTTTTACACGTACTTTTAGTAATTTGCATTAGGTAAATGTCACACCACTTTCTCCTTTAAATATACTTACTACTATTATTTAATAATTTAACACTGCTTTAAATAGGTAGGCCCCTTATAGTCATTTACAAGTCAATATTTTAATTTTTGAATCCAAGTTGCATAAATTCAAAAATCTCTAGCTTTTTGTGGCACATCAATATCTTAATTCTGAATGACATATTTTCCGTTACATAAATTCAAAATAAAGATTTTTAATTTAAAACAAAGTCGATACCCACGAATAGTATAGTTGTTAAAGAGTAATGTTACGTTTAGTTTCTAATCATATGTAACGAAGTGATAAAATATTAATTGTTGTAATTAAAATAAAAAATTATAAAAAAATTTAATGTCATCTATTAATATTTATGAGGTTAGAGTGTAATATTAATATCTATATTATTATTATTATAAAATTTAAAAAAAAAAAAGATGCTATGAATCTCTTAATGCAAAAGACAACATTAACGAAAGGCAGGCTCAACTCCATTTCCAGCTATGAAAAAAGCTGACTCTACATCAACTCAAAGGAGTTAATTTTAACAAAGATGGGGAAGTCTAAAACAGAGCCCTAATGGGTAACAGAGAGAAAGCTTGATACTTTTCATGGCGGTCATTTCCCTGAGTGGAAAAGACGGGACGAAGAGTTTTTTTTTTTAAAAAAGTTCTTTTCCCGTCCCGAGAAAAAAAAAATTGAGTGGCGCCCCTTGGTGGGGTTCAATTTGGAACCTTCTGCCATGACTGTGGCTTTCGAGTTCCTTCGCATGCAAGTTTATGATTCTCCTATTGACTTAAATATCACTTCCGATGCTCTTCCTCTTCGCAGGCTCGCAGCTATATAGGTCGATTCGGTGGTGCCTTGTTTCTCGTAAAACTAAATTCTGAATTCGTATCTCCCTCTCTAGGATTTGGGTTAGTTAAGGTAATGGGTTCTTGATTCTGTCCTTGGTTCAGTTCTGCTTTTTTTTTTTAATAATCTTCTGTCGAAATTAGGATAACTAATGTACTCTCAGTTCCATTGATGAGATAACTCAACTTGGATTCGGATTTTTTCGTGGTCTTATCCTTTTGTTGTTTACCGATCGATGATTGTTCATATGGTAACAGCGGAAGAGCAAAGATTGTGAAAAAACTGAATATGGAGTTAGTAGACTGTGGCCAGCTCACTGCTGATCCGCTTCCTTTTGCTAGAAGGTGTTCTTTTTAAATCCATTTTTCTTTGTTGTTCTTTGGTTATATAGAAGAGTGAGGAGAAAAAACCCTGTGAATCTTTATTTCTGTGAATCTTTTTCAAAGAATGAAAGAATTGATCCAATTTCTCGTCTTTCTTTTTATTTGTAGTGGGTGATTGTTGGTTTTGCAAATTAATTCATTTCCATTCTCCAGATTTCATTCTTTCTGCTGTTTGATTGTATGGAAGACTAAATCTAAAATGGAAAAAAATAATGAACCTGACTCCATGTTTATTGTTTTTCATGTTATAGATATTAAGCTGACGAATGAGATTCGAGATGGAGGAATATAATCATTTTTTACTTTCTTTCCTCAAATCTGATCAATTTTTCTTATGATTGATGGAATTTCTCGTCTTCGTTGTTATATGTAATGGGTGATTGAGTGGTTTCAGTTCTCAATCTACTTCCATTTTCCAAAAAAAAAAAAACATAATTTTGAATTTTAAGACTTTAGATATAAAATATAATTTTGGATGTACATTATAATTGATATGTAATTAGAAGTTGTAAAAGTTGTATTGAAGAAATGATAAAGTAAAAGATAAAATTTGACGAATTGGACAAAAAAAATCAAAATCAAAATCCTGGTTCTGAAAAAAAACAGAACCAGAATTTTGATTTTTGGCATAGTTCAAAGTCTGTTGAACCATTTTCATTCAAATAATGAACAAATCAAGCTGAAATTCATTCAAATAATGACTTTATATGCATCTGCTTTAATTATTTGGATTGCCAATGAATTTGTTGAGAAATCAGAGATGTGACCAACATTAACGTATGATTTTTGTCGATTAATCTTTCATCGTCTCCTTGTCTCCTTGTTCAGGTTTGGTCTTCTGACGAATGAACATGTAACACCCGGTTTATTAGAATTAAAATAATCTATTAATCTTCTAAGTGTGAATTTTATAGAATGAAATTAGGGGTAAAATCAATTAGGTTAATGAGTAACTAAGTGAGGGCATAAGGGTAATTGTCAATTTTGCAAATGGATAACGTATTTAAGGAAAGAGTAAATGAGGTATAGCCGTCATACTCATTTCACTCTCGGTTTTCAGCTCAACCCAGCAGAGCTCTCTAGGCGATTTCCTCACCGATTCCTCCAACCCAGGTGAGTTTTGATTCGATTAATTGCTGATTTTAGTACCTAGGTAGCTTAAGGATCCCAACGTATGCATTTTGTTAATGTTACGAGTGAGAGATTCTGCTTGAGGATTAGAGCAGAATCGGGAATGTTAGATAAATAGAAATGCCCAACCCACTCCTTAGATTTCTGAATAGCTTAGATTGAGGTTTAACGTTCTGTTTATGAATATAGGTGAACAAACCCCCGAAGTAGCTCTTAACCGAGCATTTGCAAGGAATCCAGGTAAGTAAAGTATTGCTTGTGCCTTCGGGCCTACATCACAAAACAGTAGGTTTATGTATGCTTGAATATTTCTATTGTCCATGCATCATGTTTTTGTTAAAAGTTACGAAAATGAATTTCATGTAAGGAATGGTAAGGTATGAACTGTATGCGACAGACAAACTATTAAGGGAACTAATCCACCCCTTAACTTATGAAGGGATTTAGACATTGGGAGAATTGATCCCACTCCCAAGGGAACCATGGGATCAGATCAGCTGTTAAGGGAATTCATCCGCCCCTTAATTGAGTATGAGGATGTAGACATTGGGAGAATTGATCCCACTCCCAAGGGAACCATGGGATCTGATCATGATATGAACGAATATGTATGCCACTGAGAGGAGAAAATAGAAACTGCATATTTAGGAGTTTAAGCTCAGCATTTTATTTCATTCATATACTGCTTTACTTACTTAGCATTAGGCTAATAGATGAGTTTTGTGATGTAGGTGAAGAAGTGTTAGCAGGTGTGTCTCCTGATCATGTTGAGGAATAGTGGACGTTGGAGGAGTGCATTCTGGCCTCGACATGGTAACTGATGGGGCGGTTTAGCATGTTGTCTACAGATGTAGAGGTTTAGTGGATAATGATTTAAATTGAGTATATGGAGTTTTTAGTAAAGGAGATTACAGCTGCTTGACTTCGTTTTCGAGAATTTCTGATTTTCATGTTCTTACTAATTTTGATCAATACAATGACTTGGAGTGTTATGAATGGATTTTTGGTAAAATGTTTTAAGTCTGTTAGATAGTCGAATCTTTCTCGGGTTATAGACAGGTTGTTTAGTCCATTGGTGGGAATTGAATAATTTTGTATCAGTGGATATGTGTAGAGGTTTATTGCGTTCTGTTGAAAGGAATTGTGTTGATGTCTATCGGAAGAGGGAAGTCTACCGGTAGATGTCTCATGTTTGTCTTCCGGCTGACGTCATCGGAAGAGTAAAGCATTTGTCTTCCGGCTGACGTCATCGGCAGAAGAAGTGTAATGGAAGTCGGGTGAGTATGTCTTCCGGCTGACGTCATCGGAAGAGTAAAGCATTTGCCTTCCGGCTGACGTCATCGGCAGAAGAAGTGTAATGGAAGTCGGGTGAGTATGTCTTCCGGCTGACGTCATCGGAAGAGGAAAGCATTTGTCTTCCGGCTGACGTCATCGGCAGAAGAAGTGTAAGGGAAGTCGGGTGAGTATGTCTTCCGGCTGACGTCATCGGAAGAGGAAAGTGATTGTCTTCCGGCTGACGTCATCGGAAGAGGAAATAGGTATTTTGTCGTTTACTGACCGGAAGAGGGAATGGGTGTTTCGTCGTTTTCGGTTGATGCCGCTGACGTCACCGGAAAACGAAATAGGTGATTTGTCGTTTTGTCACTGATGAAGTCTTCGGTTTTCTATTTCTGCTTCTTTCGTTGACCTTGTCGTCGGCAGATGACTTCAACACTTCCGTTAATCACCCCAACAGTATATTCTACAGTTCGTCTAACTTCATAGTTGTTTAAATGATTTTCCGCTGCAAAGTTTTCAAATGTTTTGAATGTATAGAAAATGTCAAATTTTGACTGTCGAATGAAGTTTTAAAATTTATCCGAAAATTTCTTAGTCATGGTCAAGTAATGAGTAGCGACCCGGGTTCAGATAATTCGGGGCGTTACAGTATGGTATCAGAGACATGTTGCTAAACCGTTCAGAAGATTACTCATCAGTGCCAATCGTCGCATGAATATACTCCAACAACTGTAAGTGTTTATGTTAGCTTTAGTTATAAGATGTTTATGAGTATAGATAACCTTGTGCAGAACCTTATACAAATGGCTAGACGACCGGGGAGACCAAGAGTACCTAGGGAGATGCCAAACTTGAGGAGTGAAGAAGATTCAAGTGTAATTAGACAGCTGACGGAGTTGATGCGTCAGCAGACAGACATTGTGCGACAGCAATCTGACCAGTTAGGTGTGTTATTGAGTCGGGAAACACAAGGAAGTGCCAATTCAGGTCAAGTCAATGAGCATTCAGGGGATAGATTTCGTAGGCTGCAACCACCCACATTTGATGGAAAGTCATCTAACCCGATTGTCGCTGAGGAATGGCTTCGAAAGATAGAGAGCATGTTCAGGTGTGCCAATGTTGGAGAAGGAGAGAAAGTCATTTTGGCAACGTTTCATCTAGCCGGTGATGCGCAACTTTGGTGGGAGTCGCTGGAGATCACCACCGATATCGCAACCATGCCCTGGTCGCAATTCAAGGAAGTCTTTTACGAGAAATACTTTAGCACCACTGTCCAGAACGCTAAGAAGGCTGAGTTTTTGAGCTTGAAGCAGACTGGGTCTGTGGCAGAGTACAATAGACAATTTGAGTCTCTGTCAAGGTTTGCTGGATACCTCGTTCATAGGAATGAGGACAAAGTGTTTCAATACCTGCAAGGTCTAAAGCCAGAAATTTACAGAGGAGTAAAGTATTCAGGCATCAAAGGCTTGTCATTCAGTGAAGTAGTGTCTACTGCATTGGAGGCAGAAGAAGCTGAAATGAAGTGTGCTGGACCAAAGGAAGCCCCGCGAAAGTTCTTTCAGCCCCACCAGCAGAGAGGGATAAAGAGGCCTGCTGAAGGCCAGGGTAGTCAGGGTACTGGAAAGAAGGTACCTGATGCCAAGAAGTTTCCTCAGTGCATGAAATGTATGAAGAGCCACCTGGGCGAGTGTAAGTTCGGGACTGGTAAGTGTTATAACTGTGAGGAGTTTGGACATTCGCTTAAGGATTGCCCGAAGCCCAGAGTCCTTCGATGTTTCAACTGTAATAAGACTGGCCACGTCATCAGAGACTGCCCAACGTTGAAGAGTGGCCCTGCTAAGATAAAACCGAGAATATTTTCCATGATGGAGTCGGGCGAAGAGGACCAGCCCGCTGTTGTGTCAGGTACTATATTGGTTAATTCTATGCCTGCTTTTACCTTGCTAGATTCAGGAGCAACCCATTCTTTTGTTGCGTCTACTTTTGCTGATAAGTTAGAAGTACAATCCACACCTTCTAGGCATGTATTCAATGTTGCTTTACCCTCTGGTGAACATTTACATTCCAACCAAGTGTTGCATGATTGCATGGTATTAGTAGGGGACAAAAACCTATCTGCTGATTTAATCGTTATGGATATAACGGGATTTGATGTAATCCTAGGAATGGACTGGTTGTTTAATCACCACGCCATAATCGATTGTAGGACTGGAATAGTTAGTTTCCAACCCCCTGGTAGTTTGAAGCATACCTTTCAAGCTCTGAAGAAGAGCAAGGAAATGACCGTGATGTCTTCTATAAATAGTAGACCCACCCCACGCAGGGAGTATTTGTGCTTTTTGGCCAGTGTTTTAGACACACAACATTTAGGTGGATCAAGTCCCCAAAATGTCTTGGTTGTTCAAGATTTTCCCGAAGTATTCTTAGATGACCTTCCTGGCTTGCCACCAGATAGGGAAATTGAATTTGTTGTGGATGTTTACCCAGGCGCCGAACCTGTATCTAAGAATCCTTATAGACTAGCACCTACAGAGCTTAAAGAATTAAAGAAACAGTTGGAAGAACTATTAGAGAAAGGGTTCATACGCCCAAGCTTTTCACCGTGGGGTGCACCTGTCCTTTTTGTCAAAAAGAAAGATGGATCAATGCGTATGTGCATAGACTATAGGGAATTAAATAAGCTAACTATCAAAAACAAGTATCCCCTACCGAGAATTGATGACTTATTTGACCAGATTAGAGGTGCAAAAGTTTTCTCTAAGATTGACCTTAGATCCGGTTATTACCAACTGAAGGTTAAATCCGAAGATATCCCAAAGACTGCTTTTCGTACTAGGTATGGACATTATGAGTTTTTGGTTATGTCTTTTGGTTTGACAAATGCACCGGCAGCCTTTATGGATCTTATGAATAGGGTGTTTCACGAGTATTTGGACAAGTTTGTTATTGTATTCATAGATGACATTCTAATTTATTCCAAGACCAAGGAGGAGCATGCAAGACACTTAAGCTTAGTATTAAAATTATTGAAGCAGCGCCAACTATACGCCAAGTTTTCTAAGTGTGAATTTTGGTTGGACCAAGTTCACTTTTTAGGACATGTCATCTCTGGAGAGGGATTATCTGTCGACCCAGCAAAAGTTCAAGCAGTTAAGGAATGACCCCAACCGAAGAATGCTACTGATATTAGAAGTTTTCTTGGACTTGCAGGATATTATAGGAAGTTCATTGAAGGATTTTCAAAGATTGCTACACCTCTCACTAAGCTAACAAGGAAAAATGTGAAGTATTTATGGACCGATGAATGTGAACTTAGTTTCCAAGCCTTGAAACAGAAACTGACCAATGCTCCAATCCTAACCCTTCCTGCCGAGAATGGTAAATTTAGTATTTATTGTGATGCATCCAAGATTGGTCTTGGCTGTGTCTTGATGCAAGAAGGAAAAGTGATAGCCTATGCTTCCAGACAGTTGAAAACTCATGAGAAGAATTACCCTACACATGACTTAGAGTTAGCTGCTGTAGTATTTGCGCTTAAGATTTGGAGGCATTATTTGTATGGACAATCGTGCGAAATATTTTCAGATCATAAGAGTCTGAAGTATATTTTCACACAGAAGGAACTAAACATGAGGCAACGTAGATGGTTGGAATTTGTAAAAGACTATGACTTTGAGATTAAGTACCATCCCGGTAAGGCGAATGTAGTAGCTGATGCTTTGAGCAGAGTGACAACATCAGTTTCAGCATTGATACTTGACTTACCATTAGCCTTAGAATCTGAATTCCTAAAGTTTAATCTAGAGGCAGTATCCAATGTAACAGCTATACTTTCGGCCATAACCTTAAGACCTACAATTCTTGAGAAAATAAGGGAAGCTCAGTCAAATGATGATGAATGCAGCAAGTACAAGTCAAGTATGGATTCTGCGGACAATTTAGACTTTAACTGTTCTTCCGATGGAATTCTTAAGTTTAGAAACAGATGGTTTGTTCCTGCCATTATGGAACTTCGGAATGAGATTCTTTCTGAGGCTCATTCTTCTAGATTCTCAGTTCACCCTGGGAGTACGAAGATGTATAAGGACCTTAAACAGCATTACTGGTGGCCAGGTATGAAAAGAAGTGTGGCAGAACATGTTGGATCATGTTTGTGTTGTCAGCAGATTAAAGCCGAGCATCAGAGACCCTCAGGAACATTACAACCTTTACCAGTTCCTGAATGGAAATGGGAACAAATAACCATGGATTTTGTTGTGGGACTACCTAGGACAACTAAAGGACATGATGCAATTTGGGTGATAGTTGACCGTTTGACCAAATCATCCCATTTTCTGCCCATGAAGATGACATACTCGATGGATCAACTTGCTGAGTTGTATGTTCAGGAAGTTGTTAGATTGCATGGAGTTCCAAGCACCATAGTTTCGGACCGAGATGCTAGATTTACATCTAAGTTTTGGAAGAGTTTGCACAAGGCAATGGGGACTCAGCTTAGTTTCAGTACAGCTTTCCACCCTCAAACAGATGGACAATCAGAAAGAACCATCCAAACATTAGAGGATATGCTCCGGGCATGTGTTTTGGATTTTCAAGGTTCTTGGAGCAAGTATTTGCCCTTGGTGGAATTTTCTTATAACAACAGTTTTCAGGCAACAATAGGAATGGCACCGTATGAAGCATTATATGGACGAAAATGTAGATCACCTTTGTACTGGGATGAAGTTGGTGAAGCACAGTTACTTGGTCCTGATGTTGTGCAGCAAACTGTTGAGAAGGTTGCTCTCATCCGTCAGAGGATCTTAACAGCTCAAAGTCGACAGAAAAGTTATGCTGACAGAAGACGCAGAGAGTTAGAGTTTGAAGTTGGTAGTGAGGTTTTTCTTAAGGTATCACCATTCAAAGGAGTTGTAAGATTTGGGAAGAGAGGGAAGCTTAACCCAAGATATGTTGGACCTTTCTCAATCTTGAGGAGGATTGGGAAATCAGCATACGAACTGCAATTGCCAGACTCTATGGAAGGAATCCACAATGTGTTCCATATTTCTATGCTTAAGAAGTGCTTAAGGGATCCATCTCAGATTGTGGAACAACAGAACATTGAAATTCAACCCACACTGACCTATGAGGTGAGACCAGTAAGAATCTTGGATTATGCAGTGAAGGTATTACGCAACAAGGAAGTTCCACTAGTAAAAGTTTTATGGCATAATCAGAATATAGAGGAGACAACATGGGAACGCCAGCAAGACATGATGGACCAGCATCCAAGATTGTTCAGGTACTGAATTTTGAGGACAAAATTCTTTTAAGGAGGGTAGATTGTAACACCCGGTTTATTAGAATTAAAATAATCTATTAATCTTCTAAGTGTGAATTTTATAGAATGAAATTAGGGGTAAAATCAATTAGGTTAATGAGTAACTAAGTGAGGGCATAAGGGTAATTGTCAATTTTGCAAATGGATAACGTATTTAAGGAAAGAGTAAATGAGGTATAGCCGTCATACTCATTTCACTCTCGGTTTTCAGCTCAACCCAGCAGAGCTCTCTAGGCGATTTCCTCACCGATTCCTCCAACCCAGGTGAGTTTTGATTCGATTAATTGCTGATTTTAGTACCTAGGTAGCTTAAGGATCCCAACGTATGCATTTTGTTAATGTTACGAGTGAGAGATTCTGCTTGAGGATTAGAGCAGAATCGGGAATGTTAGATAAATAGAAATGCCCAACCCACTCCTTAGATTTCTGAATAGCTTAGATTGAGGTTTAACGTTCTGTTTATGAATATAGGTGAACAAACCCCCGAAGTAGCTCTTAACCGAGCATTTGCAAGGAATCCAGGTAAGTAAAGTATTGCTTGTGCCTTCGGGCCTACATCACAAAACAGTAGGTTTATGTATGCTTGAATATTTCTATTGTCCATGCATCATGTTTTTGTTAAAAGTTACGAAAATGAATTTCATGTAAGGAATGGTAAGGTATGAACTGTATGCGACAGACAAACTATTAAGGGAACTAATCCACCCCTTAACTTATGAAGGGATTTAGACATTGGGAGAATTGATCCCACTCCCAAGGGAACCATGGGATCAGATCAGCTGTTAAGGGAATTCATCCGCCCCTTAATTGAGTATGAGGATGTAGATATTGGGAGAATTGATCCCACTCCCAAGGGAACCATGGGATCTGATCATGATATGAACGAATATGTATGCCACTGAGAGGAGAAAATAGAAACTGCATATTTAGGAGTTTAAGCTCAGCATTTTATTTCATTCATATACTGCTTTACTTACTTAGCATTAGGCTAATAGATGAGTTTTGTGATGTAGGTGAAGAAGTGTTAGCAGGTGTGTCTCCTGATCATGTTGAGGAATAGTGGACGTTGGAGGAGTGCATTCTGGCCTCGACATGGTAACTGATGGGGCGGTTTAGCATGTTGTCTACAGATGTAGAGGTTTAGTGGATAATGATTTAAATTGAGTATATGGAGTTTTTAGTAAAGGAGATTACAGCTGCTTGACTTCGTTTTCGAGAATTTCTGATTTTCATGTTCTTACTAATTTTGATCAATACAATGACTTGGAGTGTTATGAATGGATTTTTGGTAAAATGTTTTAAGTCTGTTAGATAGTCGAATCTTTCTCGGGTTATAGACAGGTTGTTTAGTCCATTGGTGGGAATTGAATAATTTTGTATCAGTGGATATGTGTAGAGGTTTATTGCGTTCTGTTGAAAGGAATTGTGTTGATGTCTATCGGAAGAGGGAAGTCTACCGGTAGATGTCTCATGTTTGTCTTCCGGCTGACGTCATCGGAAGAGTAAAGCATTTGTCTTCCGGCTGACGTCATCGGCAGAAGAAGTGTAATGGAAGTCGGGTGAGTATGTCTTCCGGCTGACGTCATCGGAAGAGTAAAGCATTTGCCTTCCGGCTGACGTCATCGGCAGAAGAAGTGTAATGGAAGTCGGGTGAGTATGTCTTCCGGCTGACGTCATCGGAAGAGGAAAGCATTTGTCTTCCGGCTGACGTCATCGGCAGAAGAAGTGTAAGGGAAGTCGGGTGAGTATGTCTTCCGGCTGACGTCATCGGAAGAGGAAAGTGATTGTCTTCCGGCTGACGTCATCGGAAGAGGAAATAGGTATTTTGTCGTTTACTGACCGGAAGAGGGAATGGGTGTTTCGTCGTTTTCGGTTGATGCCGCTGACGTCACCGGAAAACGAAATAGGTGATTTGTCGTTTTGTCACTGATGAAGTCTTCGGTTTTCTATTTCTGCTTCTTTCGTTGACCTTGTCGTCGGCAGATGACTTCAACACTTCCGTTAATCACCCCAACAGTATATTCTACAGTTCGTCTAACTTCATAGTTGTTTAAATGATTTTCCGCTGCAAAGTTTTCAAATGTTTTGAATGTATAGAAAATGTCAAATTTTGACTGTCGAATGAAGTTTTAAAATTTATCCGAAAATTTCTTAGTCATGGTCAAGTAATGAGTAGCGACCCGGGTTCAGATAATTCGGGGCGTTACAGAACATGTTTTGCCAGAGGAAACTTCAATGGCGAACATTAATTTGGTCAAGTTGAAAGAAAAAAAAAAACTAAATCTTTTCCATTGACATCATTTCAAAATATTATGGTCTAAACAACAATGGATAATTCAACGTTACTTCTCATAGAGTATTGCTAATAATCTCATTCTTCATGATTTTGGCTGGTTTCTCTTCTTTACACATTTTCTACTTTTGTGGGTGATTTACAGAGCAACAATGTCACCCAAATTTACGATGGAGTGGAGGTCAAGGTAAAGTTTCTTGTTTTCTCTTTCCATTAAGCATTTTGTCATAATCAGAGGAAGCTACTATCTTTCTCTGTTTCTCTCCTTACGATCTTACTCGTGTTAGAGAACTGGATCATAATATTATACTGATTAAAAGTTTCAAAGAAGATTAATTAAGATTTGGCGCCTTAATTCAACTGATATTCTTATTCTTTTACGTATGTTTTGTGTATTTGGTAACCTTTGATGAACACCTGAACTTGAATTTGGAAACAGAATCGACCTCCCGCGACGAGCAGAAGCGACGGAAGCGGAAGCGATTTGCAGCTTCGGACGGGGAAGGAGAGGCAAATGGAGAGGAGGAAGGTGTCCTGAAGTTGATCGATGCACTCGATAAAAACGGAAAAATGTTAAGGGTGCAGCTCGAAACACAGAACATAAACTTCCAGTTGGATCGAGAGCTGCGAAAACATCAATCTGATAGCTTAGTGGCTGTGCTTAACAAGCTGGCAGAATCATTGGGTAGAATTGCTGATAAGCTGTAAATAAAAATATCATTTCCATGAATATCTTAACTTTTTTTTTTGTGTGTAATTTACATGTTTTGCTTCTCTAACTTTAACGGCCAAGGCAAAAGCAGTTGATACAAAATTGTTCTCAGTGACACGAATACCAATTGACTATAGCGTACCGTCAATTGGTATTTGTGTCACTGAGAACCATTTTGTATCAACCTCTTTTGCTTTGGCTGTTAAAGTTAGAGAAGCAAAACGTGTAAATTACACAAAAAAAAAAATGGTTAAGATATTCAGAGAGATGATATTTAATTTAATGCTACACATAGACCTACTCTATTATTACTGGAATCCTAAATACAAGAGTTTATCCAATCCTATGTTATTCAATGAATTTCAATTAAATTATCAATACTGTTGAAACAAAATATAAACAACAGTATGATGAAAATCTCTTCAGCAAACATAAAATCACTCAGCTAATCAACAGACTTTGAAATATGCAAGAATAGTGGGAGAGAGGGCAGGCAATTCATTCAAACAACAACTTAGAAGATCAAATTTCAAAATAGCTGTTGAAAACAGCAAAATCCTCCCGACAATTCAATCATGAATCCATCATTAGAGGGAGAAACCAGAGGGAATTTAAGAGATGCAGACTTTTGAACCATTTGCACATAGTGAGAGAGAGAAGGATAGATCGTACCTGCCGCTTCGGTTGCTCCTGCTCATCGCGAGAGGTTGATTTTGAGGCGTCGAATTTTTTTCGATTCATGAAATACGTTAACAAAACAAACTTTCTTGTTCCTCCGCGTGTAGCTGAGACCTACACCGACAATCCCAAGTGCTATGATTTGCAATACGATGATGGTAACGAGACCATGGGCCACGATTTGTATGTGGGACGACCGGGTGGTGTTTGTTGAAACAAATGCGGTTGCTCTCTAATATGTTTTACTAATAAATACCCAAAATTGATGCTCTAACATTCACAAGATTAATGTTGTGAAGATCCATTTGAGACACTAGAACACAAATTGAGTTTTGAAGATGACAACAAAATTATTTGACAACTTTAATCTTTCCCGTAGTCCGGAAGAGACTATGAATGATTTAAATTAGACAAAAAATACCATATTCAACCCCATGAATATGAACGGCCAGTAGTTGAAGTCCCAAGGTTACAAGGCAACTTCTAATTTAGAGCTTTACAACGTGTATATAAAGAATTTTCACATTGACACAAATTTCATACAAGAGGTCTGTAATGCACACTTCTTTGCCCGAACCAAAAAGAATTCAGTTTATCAAACTCTAAAACTTATTTAGTCTATTTGAACAATTTTAATCTATCACAGGATGATATAAACATATTAGATCAAAACATGATGTCTGGAATTTAAATAAGTTGTACAGAACTCAAAAAATGAATTCAGTCGCTTGCATTTTTCTCATATGCTTTCTTTAACTATCCTAAATTAGTAGCAGAGCTTAGAGCTCACTCACTGTCTTCAGCTATCCCTTCCAAAACTAGATATTGAAGAGCATTTGAGTACTTTGCACTTCTTGCCTCGCACGAGCCATGGTTGTGGCTGAGGATAAACGAACCCGAGTTATTGCTTTCTGCTCAAAACAATCAAATTCATTAGACATACTCAGCAACAAAAATTCAAATTGAAGCACACACCTCTAATTGTGAAAATGCTTTGAACCCATCTCTTATAGATGAAGAACATTCTTGAGGACTCTCCATAATGTGTATCTGATAAAAGAAGCTCGCAGGACCTTGTTTCCCTGAAAATCTATCACCCTATGTTAACCAAACAAAGTTTGTAGCATCAAAAGAATTTAGCTAACTAAGCTATTACGCTTAAACAAATATAGACAACAAGAGATAGAAGAAAATTCATTGTATCATGAAATCAAATACAAATAAAACGATATCACGAGTATCAACTCGATTCTTACCTACAACCGTAGATCTATGAAAATATCAATAATTTAATTTATCATTCATGAACCGCAAACTTTTCGAACATGGCCAAAATAGAATCTCACATTTGAACTCGAAAATGAGCTCCATGAACATTCAAATATGACAGTAATTTTTATTCAGATTTATGATCTATGGATGTAAAATACCAGAGAATTATGCTGCCGTGTGAAGCAAAGTTGATCAGACAGGCAAGGTTATCTACAAAGAAAATGTACATCACTCACCTGGCATAATTTATAGCATTGTGACATAAAGCAAGGGTCCGAGTTATTGCCAAGTCTCTTCCACGAGGATTATTATATTTCTCTTGGCAGATCCTTAACAAAGAAAACAATGGTTAAGAAATTAAGGGATTCATAGTTTATGGGGGAAAAAGAATTTGACGAATAGGAAAGAAACCTTTCGTCGAAAAAATCACCAAAATCATCAATAATTACAGCAGCAGGAAAAGTTTTGAGGAGGTGAAATGCAGCAAAGAATTTCTTAATTCCTTCGTCGCTATCGACATACCTTGAGAACGGAAATGGAAAATTTCTTTAATAAATGGAAACAGAATACGTTTCTTGGCGGTATTAACATCTGGGACAAGAAAAATGACAATTACTTCATTCTTATGCGCTTAAGGGGATCACTGGTGGAATCCACTCCCTAGCAACGAAAACCCAAACTGAAAAAGAGAGAAAATTAAGAGAGAGAGAGAGAGAGAGAGCGAGAGAAAAAAGAGAGATGCCTGAGAGAGAGAAGGGGGTTTCTTCTCCAGCCTTAATCGGTTGCAAATGAAGACCAAATTTCCTTCGATGGCTGAGTTTAAAGCGAACTGGAAAAGTAAGGAGGTCTTCCCGCTGTCACAGTAGTTGAAAAAATGGAGTAGGAAAAAGCAGTATAAAGGAGAGAGAAGAGGGGTTGAAGTAAATACCAGGAAGGAGGTCCAGACAGAAGCAGAATTGGGTTGGAATGGCGGTTTTGCCGCTCGTTTTGCTCAACTGAGAAGAACCTCTCCACCATTGTCACCCTTTTGAAAGAGTTGATCAATAACTTCGTCACAACGAGTTCTGGAAGTGGAATTTAGGGCTAAAATGCCAGGTTCTCCCTCCAAATGTATAATATTGAGATGATTTTTAAAATTTTTGTATTAAAAATTAAAAATTATAGAACTAAACTCGTCAAAACCGATCCCAAACCGACACAAAATCGAAAAAAACTGAGAACTGAAACCGAGCCGAGAATAAAATGTCGGTTCGGTTCAGGTTCGATTTCAAAGACTGATTGGTTTTAAAAGTTTTGAAACAAAAATGATTGGTTTGAAGTCAATTGGGGTGGAACGGAATCAAACCGGATCGATTCCACCCACAGCCAAAACCATATTCCAAAGATCTTTATCTATGTTAGAAAATAAAAAAAATAGAGTCGACCTACTAGAATAAATTTAAACAAACACCATCTGTGTCACTGCCCGAGCCTTCGAATTAATTAAGCCCATACTTTATTTCTTTACATTTTAATTTGTTTTAGTATATTTTGGGTAAGGTGAACAAGGCTCGGGAATCATAGAAGATAGATCAAATATCGGTCAAATCATTATTCTTTTTTTTTTTTCAAACTGTGAAATACATTTACTTTCGGTATCACACTAATACAATATTTCCTATGTAACATACACATTTTTAATTTTCTTTTTGAAAAGAAATTAATCAAGGGTGGTCCAAAACTGAAATCTACACAATTCATTCCAAATTTAGCGGTCTACTATTAGTAAACTTAATATCATAATTCATTTTGGGCCTTATTTAATGTGTCTTTGCACAATTGATAAGAATCATACGATTACAAAGTTATAATACGTTACTCATAATCCACATCTATAATTTGTAATTTTACATTATAATTATTTAATGTGAATTTATTGGAAAAAAATAATGAGGCCTACACTCATCTAATGGAGTCAATGTTCGTTAATACGTCAAAATTACACATACACGAGGGGAAACATGCAACATACAATATACAAATATGCAATATAATCAAATCAAATTAGATATCTTAGCTTGGATCAACTCAGTTTTTCGCATTATCGAATCTTAATTTAGTTTTTTTTAGAAAATTAAAATTAGTTGTTTGAGCCTCTGTATGTAAACTTGGAAGTCGAGGAAATCGAACTGACCCTTTAAACAAATTTTCAAGAACCGAAATTGATTGTCTCTCTCTCTCTAGTGAGTCTCTCTAGGTGTTCCTCGTTTAAAGGACGAGGGAACTGTACTACATTTCGATGGATCTACCACGACTCAGGGTGGCCAAGAATTTCCTCCGATGGGAGATGGACATTTTCCTGTCAGTGATCCCTTCGATTCTAGTTATTATAGACAAATCCAATACGTTAATAAATCAATAAATTTGTTTCTCCACCAATCTCGAGAATCCTAATATCGTATGACAATCCTTGTCGCTATGGATTGATTTACGAAAAGAACGGAGCCCTCAAGTTTTGTCTCAAATGAGATCTTGTGTCTGAAAACCACTATTCTGATTTGTAGAACAAGGAAAAAAAACAATTTTACGTGATAGGCCTCAACCCTGGCTAAAAGGATTTTCTTTATTGAGTAAGTTGTTTATTAAATATTATAAATTATTTAATTACTACATAAAATATAACAGATAAATGTAGGGGTGAGCAAAAATCGGTCCAGTCCGATTTTAAGGAAGATAAATGTAGGGGTGATTGAAATGTTATTGTTGGATCACCTTATCCTAAGGCCTCTATCCCACTGTTATATTCCTGGTAAATAAAATATTGTAAAAAGTTTAAGTTAGCCTCCAACGTATGTAGTCAGTGGTCATTTGACCCCTAACGTTTATTTTTGACCCAATCAAATCATATCGTATAAAACGTTTGCAATTCAAACTCTACCGTCAATTTTTCTGTTAAATTTTACAGACGCCTTTTTAAAATTACTAAACTATCTTTTTCCCCTCTTTCTCTCTCTCAATTCTATGTTCACCAAATCAGGCAGCGACTCTGAAATCTTGGAATCTTCCGCTGCCGGAGGCGAAGAAAGAGACAACTGAACAAACCCAGATGGAGAGTGAAACAAATCGGTGGAGGAGAGAGAATTCTCTCTCTAA
This sequence comes from Begonia masoniana, assembly GCA_022432975.1. Classification (NCBI taxonomy): domain Eukaryota; kingdom Viridiplantae; phylum Streptophyta; class Magnoliopsida; order Cucurbitales; family Begoniaceae; genus Begonia; species Begonia masoniana. The sequence continues at coordinate 9,820,694 of CM039505.1, read as the reverse complement.
TTTTCCATTGTTGATGATGATTTCAGACAAAGGGACAAGCGCAAACCCTAGAAGCTGATCTTCGAGATAATTCCTCACTCTGCTCAGCATCCATATCTCACATTTCAGAGATGACTCCAGCGTTCGAACGTCTAATCGGAGATTATCATTGAAAACAGGGTTCTCCCGCCGCCATTAATGATTTTGGAGGAAACTGCAGTTTCAGGATCAGAAGTCAAAGAAAGCTTCGCGTAAACATCTTGCTTGTGGTAAATGCAGATGTTCTGAATATCTCTAGCTTGATGAATGAACACTTCCAGAACGCCATTAATCTCCTCCAAGTTCACATATGTAGCTTCTTTGGCTTCAGTTATCTTCTCAAATTCCAAATTTGACGAGATTTTCTCTGATGAAATCACAGTCTGAGGGGAAGCATGATCATAGGTAGAGGTTGAAGAAGGTGGAATCAAAAACCTGTTTCTGTAAAATTGCAGCAGAGAAAGAAAGGTTAGAATCTGTAAAAAGTTATCACCTAAAATTAGAAATCTCAAATCCAGCAATCAATTTCAGCAGCCAAAGGGAGTCGAGGGAGAGAGGAGAAAAAGATAGTTTGGTAATTTTATAAATTCATTTGTCAAATTTAACTGAAAAATTAGTGGTATGGTTTGAATTGCAAACGTTTTATACAATAGAGTTTGATTGGATCAAAAATAAACGTTAGGGGCCAAATGACCACTGATCACATACGTTGGGGGCTAAATTAAACTTTTTCCTAAAATATTTGTTTCTTATATGAAAAAAAACTAATTTTATGTGTCTTTAATTTTTGTGATAAAAAAATTTATTGTGATTTTTCATTGATACTTTGAAAAAATCCAACGAGTCAAAATTGGTAGTTGATTATTGTTATAGCTGGTAGAGCGCAACCGGTCGGATATTGACCAAAAGAGCTTGTTCCTCGTTTAAAGGACGGAGGAACTGTACTACATTTTGGTGCTCTACCACGACTCAGCGTGGATAAGAATTTCCTCCGATGAGAGATGAACATTTTCCTGTTAGTGATCCCTTCGATTCTTGTTATTATAGACAAATCTAATACGTTAGTAAATCGGTAAATTTGTTTCTCCGTCAATCTCAAGAATCCTAATATCGATTGACAATCCTCGTTGCTATGGATTGATTTACGAAGAGAACGGAGCCCTCGAGTTTTGTCTAAGATGAGATCTTGTGTCCGAAAACCACTATTTTGATTTGTAGAACAAGAAAAAAAAAAAGTTAACGTGATAGGCCTCAACCCTAGTCAAAAAGATTTTCTTTATTGAGTAAGCTGTTTATTAAATATTATAAACTATTTAATTATTATATAAAATAAAATAGATAAATGTGTACTCAATTACGTCATATGTTTGCTAAATGAGGACACCAGTTATTGCTTTGAATGTTAAAAAACATCATATGTGGGTGGATGAACTTGCTAAGATGGAAGACCTAAAAATTCCATTTGAATTTTCACTGACGTTAGAAATGAACTTGAATACTGTCTTCCTTTATCTATTGATATCTTACGTGAAAATAGATGTTGACATGTTTCCTAAATTCGTATGTTCATTAACTTAGAATTTGTGAATACATCGTTGAGTTGACTCTGATATTTCAAATAAAAAAAAAATTCTCAATACTCGATGGATGGTAAATATATTGTTTTTGAACGTATGTTTCATGTATTTTCAATATGCTAGGTCATATAAATTTAAAGTGATTCTTGAATTTATTTGTTAATATACTAGACACTAAGTTCTTGCTCATCCGAATATTTTCCGTTCACTTGACATTATTGAAATTGTACTAAAAGGAAAAAAAAAAATAATTAATAATAATTTACAGACAAATAATTTTCATAAAACAAGTTGTTATAGCATCCAATGCCCAGTTTTTGTACAAGTTGATCGAACTATTGTCGTTCAATCACCTTATCTTAAGATCTCTACTCTGAAAGGATTCATCGAAACAAAATTGGTGGTTGATGGCTAGTATAATTGGTAGTTGGATATTGTGTTTATATTGTATTTGTTAATTGATATTTATACTGGCAACCCATAAATATAGATTCTATTGCTTGGCTTGCTTTAGGTTAATGTAATAAATTTAATTGATATTAAATTCAACTACAAGCTCTCGAAATCTTTGTCAATTTTGTATTAATAAATTTTTTCGAGTCAATTTTTCACGTTATTATTCGGGGACAACTTATTTTCGATAAACTCAATTTGTTAGTGTTTGGTCACATGTGTTCATTTTCTTATTCGTGTCATGTATCAATTATTTCTTCTCATATTATTGACAATTCTAAGATAAATAATAAATTGAACTTTGAATTCACAAAGCATGCACAAAATGAAGAAGGAAAAAATGCAAAAAAGAGAAACAAGTTTAAGAAATAGGCAAAAAAGAGAAACATGTTTGGTTTTAGGCAAAAAAGGGAAAGATGTTTAAGAAATAGACAAAAAAAGAGAGATAAATCGGCCATTTTTTTTAGGCACAGCGAGATCGGACCAGTCGGCCTCTCGATTTTTTTAAATAAAAATAAGTGAGAGGCCTTAATAAAAAAACATTGAGAGGCTGGCTGGTCCGACTACCAGCTGGCCTCTCCAAATATTTTAATAAAAAAAAATTAATTTTTTTATAACCAATACTACCACAATTAACACGTTAAACCACTGCTCAAATGCCGTAGCTTCATCTTAATGAAGCAGACAGAGGTGGCCCATTAAAATTATCTTAATATAGAGTGACGACATGGTTGCTTCATAGTGTGGAGATTATATTATAATAGAAAACAGGACCACTAAACCATTTGGCAGAAGAAGAAGCGTGGAAACCACGCGACCATGGGGACGCTTCGGCTCTTTCCGTTGAGGAATGAATTTTGAGCTGGTTCGAACCACAGAGAAGCGGGAAGAAGATGATGAACAGTGGAAAGAAGAAGCAGAAGACAGAGCAATAAATGATTCTGTATTACACTAATCAAGAGTGTACAATATATGTATGTAAAAGAGAATAATGATGGTAAATAAACTATAGTTGAAATGTAACTAAAAAACTCTAAGTATATAGTTTAATACCCCCCCGCAAGATCAAGGCGGAGAGCCGAAAATCTTGGAAACGAAACCTTGGAAAGGTGCCGGTGGAAGAGGTTTAGTGAGAGCATCAGCAAGTTGATTTGATGACGGAGTGAACTTAACTGAAAGCGTCTTGTGAAGCACCTTTTCCCTAACGAAATGAAAATCGATCTCCACATGTTTAGACTTAGAGTGCAAGACAGGATTTGAGGCAAGGTAGGTTGCACTCAAATTGTCGCAGAGGATAAGAGGTACTGTAGGAGAGATGGTGCCAAGCTCTTTGAGAAGTGATTGGAGCCAGAGAACTTCGGCCGCACCATTAGCAACACTACGGTATTCTGATTCCGTGCTGGAGCGTGAGACAACTTTCTGTTTGGTGGAAGACCAGGAAATAAGGTTGTCGCCGAGAAAAACACAGAATCCGCTAGTGCTTTTGCGATCATCAGGGCAGGAGGCCCAATCAGCGTCGGTATAACACGTCAGAGCAAAGGAAGTGGAGGGCCGGAAGGAGATGCCAAGAGAAGGAGTACCTTTTAAGTACCGTAAAATCCTTTTGACAGCCTGCCAGTGAACATCAGAGGGCGAATGCATGAATTGTGAGACTTTGTTAACCGCATACGCAATATCGGGGCGAGTAAGACTGCAATATTGGAGACCTCCCACTATGCTCCGGTAAAGAAAGCCATCACGTAAGGGTGTTCCGGAATGGATAGATAAGACGGGTCCGGCCACCATGGGAGTGTAACGCCCCGAGTTATCTGAACCCGGTTTGCTACTCATTACTTGATCATAACTAAGAAATTTCGAATAAATTTAAAACTTCATTCGACATTCAAAATTTGACATTTTCTAAACGTCCAAAACATTTGAAAACTTTGCAGCGGAAAATTATTTAAAACTACAATGGGGATTTAACTAGCTGTGAAAATATTGTTGGAAAGATTAATGGAAATGTTTAAAGTATTCGGTCAAGAGAAAACAAGGTTTTAAATGATGGACTACTCAAGGAATTACAAAAGTCGAATTCATCTGCCGACGACAAAGTCAACGGAAGGAAACGGAACGAGGTTCCTGCCGATGACGTCATGAGTTGAACTCGTCTGCCGACGACTAGTCAACGGAAGGAAACGGAACGAGGTTCCTGCCGATGACGTCACGAGTTGAACTCGTCTGCCGACGACTAGTCAACGGAAGGAGCAGAAGCAGAAAACCAAAGGCTTCTGCCGATGACGTCTACACAACTTCACCCACAACTTCATCTGCCGATGAAATCATGGTAACTACACACACCACTTCATCTGCCGATGAAGTTAACATAACTTCATCTGCCGATGAAGTCAGCGTAATTTCATCTCTCAATAGACAAACACACGTCATCTTCCGATAACAACAATATGACTCCACGCCTTCCGATTCGCTAAACGACAAACGGGTTTCTCCCTCTTCCGATGGAATGGACTACATCTGCCGACACGTGCTACTCACGTAACTCCTTAAAGCATCTACTGATAGACTTTAAAATTTACATCTTCCGATGGCTTTTCTGAAGACATCTTCCTATAGAATTTAAAATTTACTCAACATCTACCGACAGATATCATCTGTCGATAGAGAGCAAAACAACAACTCTAATCGCTTCACTTGCAGATCCAGTAATAAATCAGAAGAATACTAAATTCAGAGAAAACTAAGAATACTTTTGAAAACTTCAAGTAACTCATTCTTGCTAAAAACTAACCAGAGACAATCCAAACCTTTGTGTCACTAGAAACTCATAAGTATTAACTTGAAATCCCAACAAAATATCGTTATCAGAAAAGAAACTCAAAAGCGAATTCCAAAACATTTAAAATTTCTACTGTCATGAAAGCTCAGTATAATAAGTTTGAAATACTGTCAATTAATCTTTGTTAGTCAATGACACCAGTCAAACCGCCCCATCAGATGCCTGACTGTTGCACAGCCGTGCTCCACCAACCTCATCTACTCGATTATGCTCTCAGGGAAATCACCTGCTGTATCCTCAACACCTACATCACAAAACTCACCTATTAGCCTAATGCTAAGCAAGTAAAGCATTAATGAAATGTATGCTGAAACATAAACCCTGATCATGCAGTTTCTAATTTTCTCAACTCAGTTGTGCATCGTTCATAAACTGGTCTGATCCAGCTATACAGATCCCTTAATTCCCTTGGGAGTGGGATCGGTTCTCCCAATGTAATAAATCCTCTACTCAGTTAAGGGGCGGAGTACTTCCCTTAACAGCTACTCTGTTTCATTCATTCATACTCATCTAAACCTTGCACATAATTCATTTCGTAATTCTTCAAAAACTTAATGCATGACATAAAGAAAAGAACACTCAAATGCATAAACCTACTGTTTTGTGATGTAGGCCCCGAAGGCTCACACATTACTTTACTTACCTGGCTCCTGGAAATCGCTTCGGCTATATGCTACTCCAAAAATCTGCTCACCTAAACCATTGACAGATTAGGGATTAGATCTCCACTAACTTTATCTACTACTGAGTCTAAGGAAGCCAGTTTGGGGCTCTACTGATTAAGCATTCCCGATACATCACTAAACCCCAAAACCCAAATCTCTCACCCGCAGCTTAGCGAAGTACATACATTGCAATCCTTCAGCTACCCTAGCCACTAGAACGGCAAGTAGTTGATTCAAAACTCACCTTGGTTGGGGAAAACCGGAGGGGAAATCGCCCAGAGGTAGTCTGCTTGAGCTGAGAGGTAAGAGTAATAATACAGTGGCGGCTAGACCTCACTAAACCTTTCCTTAAATACTTTATCCACAATATAAATTCGCAATTACCACTTTGCCCCTGCCTAGTCATTTACAACCTAATCAACATTTCACTAAATTTTAACCATAAAAATTATATTCCACCGTTTAATAACTTATTTTGATTTATTGAAACCGAGTGCTACAGGGAGTGGGGACCGGCTTGGAGGAATCCATATTTGCCCTGTGGAGTAACTCAGATATATAGCGAGACTGGGAAAGAGTCATACCAGTAGGTGTCTGAGTCACTGAGATGCCGAGAAAGTATGACAAGGACCCGAGATCGCGAACTCTAAACTGAGAGTGTAGGTATGTGAAGAGCTGGTCCAAGATAGCAGCAGAGTCACCTGTGACAATAATATCATCGACATACACGAGTATAATAACGATAGAGGACGGTGTACGGCGGATGAACAAGGACGAGTCAGACTTTGAAGCGGAGAACCCCCAATGAATCAAGGCAGTGTATAACTTAGTGTACCACGCTCGCGGTGATTGTTTGAGACCATATAGAGCCTTTTGTAGAAGGCATACGGCGGAAGGATATGAGGGATCAATAAAACCGGGTGGCTGCTGCATGTATACCTTTTCCGTCAAATCACCGTGTAAGAAAGCATTGCTGATATCCAGTTGGCGGATAACCCAGTGAGAGGAGACAGCTAAGGAGAGCACGGTGCGGATGGTAGTAGGTTTGACGACAGGACTGAAAGTCTCATCATAATCAATACCTTCAGTTTGGTCGTAGCCTTTAGCTACGAGACGAGCTTTGTACCGAGCAACCTTACCCTCAGAGTTGAGCTTAGTCTTGAAAACCCACTTGCAGCCGATAAGTTTAGCACCGGGAGGGAGGGAGGTTAGCTGCCAGGTGTGGGTGTGGGTGAGTGCCGAGATTTCCTCTTGCATGGCGGTGAGCCAATGCGGATATCTGGCAGCTTGGGTAAATGTTTTGGGTTCAAAGGCGGGTTCGAGGAGGAAGGCCTTTGGTTTAAAAACACCAGCTTTAGCTCTAGTGGTCATTTGGTGAGCGTTAAGGGGTGGGGGTGGGGGTGGGGGTGTTGGGAGGTGGGGAATTTGGGTAGGTATGGGAGCAGATGGGGAAAGAGGAGGGAGAATGGGAGGAGGGGAGGAGACGAGGTGGGAAGGATGGAGAGAGGGGATGAAGGGAGAGGTTTGTGAGGATCGGTGGAGGGGTGAGAGATGGAAGGGATAGTAAGGGAAAAAGAGGGAGGTGGAGAGACAGACTTAGAGAAGTTGGAGAAAGGAAATTGAGACTCGACGAAGGTAACGTGACGAGAAATGTAGACTTTGTGGGAGTGTGGATCAAGACAAAGGAAACCTTTATGGTTCGGACTGGATCCTAAGAAGACACATGGAAGAGATCGAGGTTGGAGTTTGTGTTGGTTAAAAGGACGAAGGAGAGGAAAACAGAGACAACCAAAGACACGAAGCGAAGAGTAATCAGGGAGTTTATTAAACAGACAATGGAAAGGGGATCTATGGTGTAAGACGGGGGTGGGGAGTAAATTGATTAAGCTAGCTGCAGTGAGGAAAGCATAGGTCCAGAAGTGATGAGGGACAGAGGAGTGAAAAAGGAGAGCGAGGCCGGTTTCGACGACATGACGATTTTTCCGTTCCACACGACCATTTTGATTTGGTGTATACGGACAAGAAATTCGGTGTTGAATGCCAAGAGACTTAAGGAGAGGGGTAAGGGCCTGAAATTCACCACCCCAGTCCGATTGAACGCTTTTAATGTGAACACCAAACTGAGTAAAAACAAATTTGTGGAAATTGACGAATGTTTGATAAACGTCACTTTTTAATTTGAGTGGAAAAAGCCAAGTGTAACGGGTACAGTCATCGACAAATAAAAGGAAGTATCGTGCACCGGTAAGAGATTTGACCGGAGACGGACCCCACACATCAGTATGTATAATATCAAAAGGAAATTGAGACTGAGATTTAGAAATTGAAAACGGTAATTGATGACTTTTACTCATTTGACAAGGAGTACAAAATTCAGACAAAATAGACTGAGAATTTAGATTACAGACACGTAAGACTTGCTGCAACACCTGAGGGGAGGGATGCCCCAATCGATTGTGCCAGAGAGTTTGCAAAACAGGGGCAGAAGCTGGAATCCGAGCAGCAAGAGACAAAAGGGTGGCAGCTGGAGGAAGACGATACAGACCATCAGAGAGAGTCCCATAGAGCAGGATGCGGTGATTGAGCCGATCCTTAACAAGAAAATAGGTAGAATGAAATTCAATGTAAACCTGATTATCTTTACACAGTTGAGAAACACTAAGGAGATTGTGCGAGAGGTGAGGAGTGTGATACACAGTGGGCAGAGTGAGAGAGCGGCCATTGGCCGGAATAATAGAGGAGCCAGATTGAAAAATAGGGAGAGAGTTACCTTCGGCGGTGGCGACTTGCGAAGGCAGAGGGAGATCGGAGAGATGGTTGAGCGAGTCCGAGTTGGCCGAGAAATGGTGAGTAGCGCCGGAATCTAGAACCCACGGAGCAACCGGTGAAGAGAAATCCGGCGTGGGGAGGAGGCCGGCGAAGGGCGGAGATGGGGCAGAGAGAGGAGTCGGGAGGCTAAAATTGGTGGAGGGAAGGTTTGGGTCAGGGGGGAAATGGGTAGGGGAAAAGGATGGATCAGGTGGGTAATGGGCTAGGGCCTGGTAGGGATGGGCTAATGGGTCTGGCTGTCAATGGGAGGAAGAAGAGTTGAGATGGGCTAAGGGATGAGGGGCCTGGGTCGGGTTAGGAGGGAATGTAGTTAGGTGGGCTTGAAAAGCCGGGTTGGGGTTACGTTGGGCTGCAGAAGAAAGATGGTAACATTTTAGGGCCGAGTGACCCACCTTATTACAGATCTGGCAGCGAGGCCTGTTGGGCTGTGGAGGCCTGGAAGAAGGAGCCTGCAAAAGAGGCCTGGCGCTTGGCTGATACACCGACGGAAAATTGGGGCGAGGCAGAAACTGTGGCCGGGAATTCCAGGGTGGTCGGAAAGAGCGCTGATAGGCGGCGTTCGCCTGAAGCTGAGTCGGTGTCGGAAGGCTGAGCGCGAGATTCTGTTTTTCGAGCCGAAAATCGTAACTCTGGAGGAGGCTGTAGATTTCTTCGAGCGGAGGTTGGTCGGAGCGATTTGCGATCGAGGTGACAAAGGCGTTATATTCGCTGCCCAAACCACCCAAGAAATAGAGGAGGTGATCTTGGTAAGCGACAGTCTGCCCGATAGCAGCCAGAGTGTTGCAGAGGGAGGTGATTTTGTGAATATAAGCGGCGGCAGAGACTCCATCTTTGGAGATACAGTGGAGTTGATTTCGAAGGTCTGTGATGCGAGCAAGAGACGAGGAAGCAAAACGGAGCGCAAGGGCTTTCCAGACGTCACTGGCTGTGGTGAAAGCGATGAACTGAGGAAGTAGATCTTCCGACATTGACGAAAAAATCCAGCTCAACAGCAGACTATTGTACCGCTGCCAAAGAGTGAGTTCAGGGTTGGGCTGAGAGGGGGAATCATTCAGAGACGGAGGTGGAGAGGGACAGGATCCATCAAGCATATTGGCAATCCCATTGGCAGTGACGATGTGAAGAATCTGAGTCTTCCACACAAGATAATTTGTAGAGGTTAATTTGGTGGTTAGTGTTTGATTTACGGCGGGGAAAGGTGGGAGAGAGGAGGAAGAGACAGGGGTTGAGGGAGAGGAGGGAATAGTTGAACTAGTGGATGCCATGTGCGGCTCTGATGCCACGTTGAGGAATGAATTTTGAGCTGGTTCGAACCACAGAGAAGCGGGAAGAAGATGATGAACAGTGGAAAGAAGAAGCAGAAGACAGAGCAATAAATGATTCTGTATTACACTAACCAAGAGTGTACAATATATGTATGTAAAAGAGAATAATGATGGTAAATAAACTATAGTTGAAATGTAACTAAAAAACTCTAAGTATATAGTTTAATACTTTCTCCCGCTTGTATAAAATCTTCTTCCTCTGCATCTGCCCAAATGTGCTCGAATCGGATTCGCAGACATGCAAAATCTTCAAGAGAAGGCTTCTGAGTGGATCGGAGTGAAGCAGTCGGAAGCTTTCGCCATTGACAACACCAATCTCTTCGAGAAGCTGGGGATCGATACCTTCGTTAACCTCTCCACCAACTTCTATAACAGGTTTTTAGTTGGATTTTTTTTTTTTTTTTTTATTCGATTGCTTCTCATTACCATTCTGTTTAACTCGAATGCACCGGGGATGCTTTGATGTGCAAATCAGGGTTTATGACGATGAAGAAGAGTGGTTTCGCTCGATTTTATTAAACTCCAAGAAAGAAGATGCAATTCAAAACCAATACGAGTTTTTTGTGCAGCAGATGGGAGGGCCTCCTTTGTATTCGAATAGAAAAGGTGCACCTTTTCTTTGCTCTTTCACTTTATACAAATATAGAAATTGTATATTCAACGAGCAGTCTGCCATGCTTGTATCTGCCTCAAAATCACTTCTAATGGGCCAGCTCTGGCTGCTTCATTAAGATGAAGCTACGGCATTTGAGCAGTGGTTTAACGTTGTGGTAGTATTGGTTATAAAAAAATTAATTTTTTTTATTAAAATATTCAGAGAGGCCAACCAGCCGGCATCTCATTTATTTTTATTAAAAAAAATCGAGAGGCCAGCTGGTCCAATCCGACCAGCAGGCCTCTTGCCGTGCCAAAAAAAAAAACGGTCAATTTGTTTTTTTTTTTTGCCTATTTCTCAAACATCTTTTTCTTTTGGGAAATTACCGGTTTCGACCTCGAAGTAACCGGTTTTTTCGATTCAAACCTTAAAGTAAAATTTTTCACGATCCAAACCTTGAAGTATGGAAAAAGTTACAAAACAAACCTCGGCGGACGTCCTATGACCGTCCTCTGATGAATTTTGCCGTAGAACAGACGGTCTCTTGTTTTAAGAGACAGTCCGTTCTGAATTTTTGCCTAGAACGGACCAACTTTCACCGTCCTCTCTTTAAAAATTAATTTTACAAAAATATCAAACAACATTGGATTTAATCGAAAATTTTATCACATGTTCATTATAATATGGAAAAATAATTGGGAAATTTTCATGATTTTATAACATTTGTATGATTTATTATAATTATTTTACGTATATTTTAAAAAATAATTCACTAAAATTACAATAATTCGTACAAGTGTTAGAAAATCACGAAACTTTTCAGATTATCTTCTCATGATGTGGTGAATATGTGATAAAAATTTTAACTAAATGAAGATCTTTTACTGAACGATACTAAATGATATTGGATTTATTAAAAAACATTTAAAAATAGTAAACAATATTAGATTTATTTAAAACTTTTATCATATATTTAAAACATTGTTAATTCATACAAAGTGTTAGAAAATCACGAACATTTTCCAATTTTTTTCACAATGTTTTAAATATAATAAAAATTTTAAATAAATCTAATATTGTTTAGTATCGTTCAGTAAAAGATCTTTCATTTACTTAAAATTTTTATCACATATTCACCACATCATGAGAAGATAATCTGAAAAGTTTCGTGATTTTCTAACACTTGTACGAATTATTGTAATTTTAGTGAATTATTCTTTAAAATATACGTAAAATAATTATAATAAATCATACAAATGTTATAAAATCATGAAAATTTTCCAATTATTTTTCCATACTATAATGATCATGTGATAAAATTTTCGATTAAATCCAATGTTATTTGATATTTTTGTAAAATTAATTTTTAAAGAGAGGACGGTGCAAGGTGTGTCCGTTCTAAGCAAAAATTGAGAACGAACTGTCTCTTGAAACAAGAGACCGTCCGTTCTACGGCAAAATTCATCAGAGGACGGTCATAGGACGTCCGCCGAGGTTTGTTTTGTAACTTTTTCCATACTTCAAGGTTTGAATCGTGAAAAATTTTACTTTAAGGTTTGAATCGAAAAAACCGGTTACTTCGAGGTCGAAGTTCAACTTACCATGCACAATCGGACGGACAAACGGAAGTGGTTAATCGTTGTCTTGAGGCTTACTTACAACGTCTCCCGCAGGGAACTGCAAATATTATCAAATACAAATATTATTATATACAGAAATTACTGGATACATAATATAATATCTATACACACACATGCATGCGCACAGAAAGAGTTTACCTGAAAAGACTTGACAGGTTCTGCGGCCTTCAAATCTTCTCTTTGTGGGATGAACTGACGGCCAAAACTTCCATGGACGAAGCAATAGAGTCCTATTATTGCAGACAGCAAGAAAAGCTTTGCCCCCATGGCTGTAACTCTATGGCAGATTGCAGCTTCAGATTTGGGTTTATAAAGAAAGCTTGATCCTGATAAGGCAATGCCCTTGCTTTTGTTCATCATTTATGATTCTGTCTTTTCTAGCAGTTACCATATTTGACCTTCTTCCATATTTTGATCATTGAATCTGGATTGATTTGCATGCATGTCCCTGCAAAATGAATTACTTATGAATTTCCATAACTTGATCATGCCGAAGCCACGGGAGTCTACGATCTCTCAAGCTTTTAATTGCTCAATTTGTATTCGAATTTTACTAAGAGCAAGGTAGACCATAATGTTTAGTCCAGATCAACTGTCTGTCTATGTTGGAATTCTCTTTCCTAATCCGAAGGTTTTTGGAGTTTGTGAAGATCCATTTGAGACATTAGAACACAAATCGAGTTTTGAAGAAGATGAGAACGAAATTATTGGACTACTTTAATCTTTCCCAATGTTCGGAAGAGATTATGAATAATTTAAATTAGACACAAAATATCATATTCAATCCCATGAATATGAACTGTCAGTAGTCGAAGTCCAAGGTTACAAGGTCACTTCTACTTTTGTCCCTCTCATTAGAGCTTTACAACATGTATATAGACAAACGCAAAACCTTATAGGGGATTCTTACTTGATGCAGTGAGTGTGGATTGTTTGTTTCGCTTTTAATGACGAGATTCGAGGTTGAAAAATTCACAGACGAGAGTAATTTCAATCTATGGAGAGTACAGATGAATAGTTTCTTGGTTCATCAAGGGTTGTTTACTGCTATTGATCCCGAGTCGTTCGGGAAGCTTCAATTGTCTAACGGGCATAACGTTTATGAGATGGGGTCTAAAGCGTATAGTGCTAATGGGAACTTATCAGCTAAATCTAGAAAAAAATTTAGGTCACAGAATTTTAACAATCTTCTCACATTGACACGAATTTCATACAAGAGGTCTGTAATGCATACTTCTTTGCCCGAACCAAAAAGAATTTGGTTTATTGAACTCTAAAACTTATTTAGTCTATTTGAACAATTTTAATCTATGACTGGACAATATAAACATATTATATCAAAACATGATGTCTGAGAATCTAAATAAGTTGTATAGAACTCAAAAAATGAATTCAGTCGCTTGCATTTTTCTCCTATGCTTTCTTTAACCATCCTAAATTAGAAGTAGAGCTTAGAGCTCACTCACTTTCTTCAGCTATCCCTTCCAAAACTAGATATGGAAGAGCATTTGAGTACTTTGCACTTCTTGCCTTGCACGAGCCATTGTTGCAGCTGAGGATAAACGAACCCGAGTTATTGCTTTCTGCTCAAAACAATCAAATTCATTAGACATACTCAGTAACAAAAATAGAGAAGTTCAAATTGAAGTACACACATCTAATTGTGAAAATGCTTTGAACCCATCTCTTATAGATGAAGAACATTCTTGAGGACTCTCCACAATGTGTATCTGATAAAAGAAGCTCGCAGGACTTTGTTTCCCTGAAAATCTAACACCCTATGCTAACTAAGCTATTATGCTTAAACAAATATAGACGACACGAGATGGAAGAAAATTCATTGTATAATGAAATCAAATACAGATAAAACGATATCACGAGTATCAACTCGATTCTTACCTACCATCGAAGATCTATGAAAATATCAATAATTTAATTTATCATTCATGAACCGCAAACTTTTTCAAACATGGCCAAAATAGAATTGGCCATTTGAACTCTAAAATGAGCTCCATGAACATTCAAATATGACGGTAATTTTTATTTGGATTTATGATCTATGGATGTAAAACACCAGAGAATTATGCTGCCTTGTGAAGAAAAGTTGATCAGACAGGCAAGGTTATCCACAAAGAAAATGTAGATCACTCACCTGGCATAATTTATAGCATTGTGACATAAAGCAAGGGTCCGAGTTATTGCCAAGTCTCTTCCACGAGGATTATTATATTTCTCTTGGCAGATCCTTAACATAGAAAACAATGGTTCATAAATTAAGGGATTCATAGTTTATGGGGGAAAAAGGATTTGACAAATAGGAAAGAAACCTTTCGTCGAAAAAATCACCAAAATCATCAATAATTACAGCAGCAGGAAAAGTTTTGAGGAGGTGAAATGCAGCAAAGAATTTCTTAATTCCTTCGTCGCTATCGACATACCTTGAGAACGGCAATGGAAAATTTCTTTAATAAATCGAAACAGAATACGTTTCTTGTCGGTATTAAAATCTGGGACAAGAAAAATGACAATTACTTCATTCTTATGCGCTTGAGGGGATCGCTGGTGGAATCAACTCTCTAGCAACTGAAAAAGAGAGAAAATTAAGAGAGAGAGAAAAGAGAGATGCCTGAGAGAGAGAAGGGGGTTCTTCTCCAGTCTTATTCGGTTGCAAATGAAGACCACATTTCCTTGGAGGGCTGAGTTGAAAGCGAACTGGAAAAGTAAGGAGGTCTTCCCGCTGCCACAGTAGTTGAAAAAATGAAGAAGGAAAAGGCAGTAGAAAGGAGAGAGAAGAGGGGTTGAAGTAATACCAGGAAGGAGGTCCAGAGAGAAGCAGAATTGAGTTGGAATGGCGGTTTTGCCGCTCGTTTTGCTTAACTGAGAAGAACCTCTTCACCATTGTCACCCTGTTGAAAGAGTTGATCAATAACTTCGTTACAACGTGTTCTGGAATTTGGGCATAAAATCCCATGTTCTCCCTTTAACATGCGTCCAAAAACCGATCAAAACCTAACAAAATGTATAATATTTAGATAATTTTTAAAAATATTGTTCAAAATGACAAATTATAAAACTAAACTGGTCAAAACCGCCCCCAAACCGAGTTAAAACCTGACAAAACTGACACAAAATCTAGTTTAAACTAAAAAAAAAACTGAGAACCGAGACGAGAAAAAAATGTTGGTTCAGTTCAGATTCGATTTCAAAGACTGATTAGTTTGATTTCAATTTCGATTTTAAAAAGTTTAAAACACAAATAATTGGTTCGGACTCAATTGGGGGTGGAACCGAACCGGATCGATTCCACCCCTAACCAAAGTCATATTCCAAAGATCTTTTATATATATTAGAAAATCAAAAAAATTGAATTGACCTATCATAATCAATATAAACAAACACCAACACCAACACCAACACCAACACCACCGAGTTGATGTGCCACTGTCCAAGCCTTCAGTCCAATTAAGCCCATATTTTATTTCTTCGCGTTTTAATTTGTTTTAGTATATTGAGTAAGGTGAACACGGTCTGGAAATTATAAGATTACAAAGTATAAAACGTTACTAATAATTCACATGTATAATTTGTAATTTTACATTATAATAATTTGATATGTGAATTTATTGGAAAAAAATAATGAGGCCCACACTCATCTAATGACTCAATGTCCGTTACTACGTCAAAATAACACATACACGAGGGGAAACGTGCAAAGTACATATAACCCAATACAATCGAACTCATCCAAATAATCAAATCAAATCAGATTTCTTAACTTGGATCAATTTAGTTCTTCGCGTTAATGAATCTTAATTTAGTTTTTTCAAGGAAATTAAAATTAGCGGTTTGAGTCTCTGTATGCAAACTCGGAAGTCGAGGAAACCAAACCGACCCTTTAAACAATATTTCAAGAACCAAAATTGACCATCTCTCTCTCTCTCCCTAAAATGACTCTCTCTAGGTGTTGATTTGCTAATTAATCTATGCATTGTTCTTTTGTGAACTGTGGATTCTTTTCTATTTGGAATTCTCTGGATTATAACTATGAGAGAACAGACGCACCCTTAGACGATCATGACCGTCATCTCTAGCCCTAAGTTAATGAACGGACGGACTCTACTTATGAGAGTCCGTCCGTTGTAGGCTAAATTCTCGAACGGACGGATTGTCTTTTAGAAGAGTCTGTCCATTCTATGGACCGAACGGACTCTGTTTTCAAGAGTCCGTCTGGTCTACGACAAACTTTGAAACAGACAGTCATAGGACCGTCCGCCAAGATTTATTTTGTTACGTTATTAATATTTTAAAGTTTTGATCGTCAAATATTATACTTTAATATTTAACTCTAAAAAACTGGTTAGTTTGAGGTCCAAAGGTGTAATTTCCATTTCTTCTATTAGGAACTCAATAGTTGACTAGGGTAATATGTATGTAACAGCATGAACCTTCGGGATTTATTAGTAAAACATAATAGAGAGCAGAGAGAGTATAAATGTTGGTTTCAACAAACACCCCCTGGTCCTCCCACATACAAATTGTGCCCCATGTTCTTGCTACCATCATCGTATTGCAAATCATAGCACTTTGGATCGTCAGTGTAGGTCTCAGCTACACGTAGAGGAACGAGATAGTTTGTTTTGTTAACGTATATCATGCATCGAAAAAAATTCGATTTCTCATAAGATTGACTGGGGAATTTTCCATTACCCATTGGAGGAAACTGTTCACCCGGATGAGCCGATGTAGATCCACCAAAATGGACGATCGTTGCTCCTTTTCCTTTGCCTAGTCGAGGAAAAAGCTCACTTGGCCAATAACCCACAAATTTATTAGTATCGTGGTCCGTAAGAACTAACCACCAATTTCCATTTGCTTGGTCCTGTCAATCATTGAAAATAGACCGCCATTCTTTGAGTAACTACACAAGAGTTTCATACACTTAAGACATAATATTTAATCACTTGCCTGAAAAATATAAAAGTATGTCTCCCATATTTTATCCCCAGTGATATGGTTTAGTGTAATACCCATTACTGCACTATTATCCACTTGAATGAATCCTGGACATTGAAGATCATAACATCCCGTTTTGTGAAAGCCGTCTGCCTAAGAATCGTTAATAAGTATTATTCATTTTGGTTTATGGCTTGAGTAATGTTAAGTTTATTATCTAATTCTACGCTTTTAAGTTTAACGAAATGTGAAGGAACCACTTACAGTCCAATAAATAGATAAACGACTACGAGCATCACCATAAATTTTAGGATTAACCTGGAACGAGGATGTAAGATCTGTGAAAAATGTTTGAAGATCATTGAAAATTAAAGACAGAGAAAAACACATACGATCCATCCGGCTTTAAGGAAATTCTTTTGATCAGAAAGATCAGAACCAATCCAGATACTGGATCCACTGGTTTGACCTTCTACACATGCCGGATTATCAGCACGAATGTTAGCTGTCGCTCCATAAAACATGTCGTCTTCTTCGCGCTTCAACCTAAGGATTGCAAACTGATGATGACAAAGACAAGTATCGACTGAATGAGACCTGCGTGAAAAGACTATTTGATCAAATGACTTACTCGGTAATGATTGGGATCATCATATTTTCTCTCAGTTCTTCGGATCGGAATAGTTTCCTGTGGACACAGTTCTTCATCTGAGCCAGAATCAGTGAGCTTTACTCCATCATTTGAAGCATCAATGTCCAAATTGATCGGAACGACAATGGGTTTTAGCTGCAAAAACCACTAAACAGAGTTAGAATCCAGAATTCCAAATAGAAAAGAAAAGAAATGATAATTTAGTTCATCGAATTTCATCAAATACACAAATATAAATTTAAAGAGCAGCACCTGCAGGGTGTGATTTTTCAGTAGCGGATGATCGAAAGCAGGCTGCCTGAACATGGATATGCAATCTACAATGTCTCCCGCAGGGAACTGCAAATATTATCAAATACAAAGATTATTATATACAGAAATTACAGGATACATAATATAATATATATATATATATATATATATATATATATATATATATATATATATATATAGATACACACACACACACATGCACGCGCACAGAAAGAGTTTACCTGAAAAGACTTGACAGGTTTTTCGGCCTTCAAGTCTTCTCTTTGTGGGATGAACTGACGGCCAAAACTTCCATGGACGAAGCAATAGAGTCCTATTATTGCAGACAGCAAGAACAGCTTTGCCTCCATGACTGTAAATCTATGGCAGACTGCAGCTTCAGATTTGGGTTTATAAAGAAAGCTTGATCCTTATAAGGCAATGCCCTTGCTTTTGTTCATCATTTATGATTTTGTCTTTTCTAGCGGTTACCATATTTGACCTTCTTCCATATTTTGATCATTGAATCTGGATTGATTTGCATGCATGTCCCTGCAAAATGAATTACTTATGAATTTCCATAACTTGATCATGCCGAAGCCACGGGAGTCTATGATCTTTCAAGCTTTTCATTGCTCAATTTTTAATGGCGAGATTCGAGGTTGAAAAATTCACGGTCGGGAGTAATTTCAATCTATGGAGAGTAAAGATAAATGGTTTCTTGGTTCATCGATGGTTGTCTACTGCTATTGATCCCGAGGCGTTTGGAAAACTTCAATTGTCTAACTGGCATAAGGCTTATGAGATGAAGTATAAAGCACATAGTGCTAATGGGGATTTATCAGCTAAACCTAGAAAAAAATTTAGGTCACAGAATTTTAACAATCCTTTCACATTAACACGAATTTCATACAAGAGGTCTGTAATGCACACTTCTTTGCCCGAACAAAAAAGAATTCGGTTAATCGAACTCTAAAACTTATTTAGTTTCTTTGAACAATTTTAATCTATGACCGGACGATATAAACATATTAGATCAAAACATGACGTCGGGAATCTAAATAAGTTGTACAGAACTCAAAAAATGAATTCAGTTGCTTGCATTCTTCTCCTATGCTTTCTTTAACCATCCTAAATTAGAATCAGAGCTTAGAGCTCGCTCACTTTCTTCAGCTATCCCTTCCAAAACTAGATATGGAAGAGCATTTGAGTACTTTGCACTTCTTGCCTTGCACGAGCCATTGTTGCAGCTGAGGATAAACGAACCCGAGTTATTGCTTTCTGCTCAAAACAATCAAATTCATTAGACATACTCAGCAACAAAAATAGAAAAGTTCAAATTGAAGCACACCTCTAATTGTGAAAATGCTTTGAACCCATCTCTTATAGATGAAGAACATTCTTGAGGACTCTCCATAATGTGTATCTGATAAAAGAAGCTCGCAGGACCTTGTTTCCCTGAAAATCTAACACCCTATGTTAACCAAACAAAGTTTGTAGCATCAAAAGAACTTAGCTAACTAAGCTATTACGCTTAAAGAAATATCGACGACGTGAGATGGAAGAAAATTTTGTATCATGAAATCAAATACAAATAAAACGATATCATGAGTATCAACTCCATTCTTACCTACAACCGTAGATCTATGAAAATATCAATAATTTAATTTATCATTCATGAACCGCAAACTTTTCGAACATGGCCAAAATAGAATCAGACATTGGAACCCGAAAATGAGCTCCATGAACATTCAAATATGACCGTAATTTTTATTCGGATTTATGATCTATGGATGTAAAATACCAGAGAATTATGCTGCCGTGTGAAGAAAAGTTGATCAGATAGGCAAGGTTATCAACAAAGAAAATGTAGATCACTCACCTGGCATAATTTATAGCATTGTGACATAAAGCAAGGGTCCGAGTTATTGCCAAGTCTCTTCCACGAGGATTACTATATTTCTCTTGGCAGATCCTTAACAAAGAAAACAATGGTTCAGAAATTAAGGGATTCATAGTTTATGGGGGAAAAAGGATTTGACAAATAGGAAAGAAACCTTTCGTCGAAAAAATCACCAAAATCATCAATAATTACAGCAGCAGGAAAAGTTTTGAGGAGGTGAAATGCAGCAAAGAATTTCTTAATTCCTTCGTCGCTATCGACATACCTTGAGAACGGAAATAGAAAATTTCTTTAACAAATGGAAACAGAATACGTTTCTTGTCGGTATTAAAATCTGGGACAAGAAAAATGACAATTACTTCATTCTTATGCGCTTAAGGGGATCACTGGTGGAATCAACTCCCTAGCAACGAAAACCCAAACTGAAAAAGAGAGAGAATATTAAGAGAGAGAGAGAGAAAAAAAAAGAGAGATGCCTGAGAGAGAGAAGGGGGTTTCTTCTCCGGTCTTAATCGGTTGCAAATGAAGACCACATTTCCTTCGAGGGCTGAGTTGAAAGCGAACTGGAAAAGTAAGGAGGTCTTCCCGCTGCCATAGGAGTTGAAAAAATGAAGAAGGAAAAAGCAGTAGAAAGGAGAGAGAAGAGGGGTTGAAGTAATACCAGGAAGGAGGTCCAGAGAGAAGCAGAATTGGGTTGAAATGGCGGTTTTGCCGCTCGTTTTGCCGCTTGTTTTGCTCAACTGAGAAGAACCTCTCCACCATTGTCACCCTGTTGAAAGAGTTGATCAATAACTTCGTTACAACGAGTTCTGGAATTTGGGGATAAAATCCCATGTTCTCCTCTAACACGCATACAAAAACCGAACAAAATGTATAATTTGGGGATAAAAAAAAAATGTTGGTTCAGTTCAAGTTCGGTTCCAAAGACTGATTAGTTTGGTTTCGATTTTAAAAAATTGGAAAATTATTGATTTGAACCCTGTACTATACACGTTTTTCCAATTTGGCCCCTGTACTAAAAAAACCGGCAAACCGAACCCTGTACTTTGATTCTGTTATCAGTTTTGACCTTATATCAACAATTTCATAAAACCCTCATTGAAAAAACTACCAAACAATCTTAGATTCAATTGAAATTTTTACCACATATTCATTACTTAATGAGAAGACAATCTGAAAATTTTCGTAATTGTTTAACACATCTACGATTTATTATAATTTTATTTTATTATTATTTAAAAATATTATAATAAATCATAAAAGTTTTAAAAAATTACGCAAATTTTTCTATTATCTACCCATAATATGATGAACATCTAGAAAAAGTTTCAAATAAACCCAATATCGTTTGGTATTTGTTTAAATTAATCTCAGTTTCTTCTTTATTTTATAAATTAATTTTTAAACAAATACCAAACGATATTGGATTTATTTGAAACTTTTTCTAGATGTTCATCATATTATGGGTAGATAATAAAAAAATTTGCGTAATTTTTTAAAACTTTTATGATTTATTATAAGATTTTTAAACAATACTAAAATAAAATTATAATAAATCGTAGATGTGTTAAAAAATCATGAAAATTTTTAAATTATTTTCTCATTAAGTATTGAACATGTGGTAAAAATTTCAACTGAATCTAAGATCGTTTGTTAGTTTTTTCAATGAGGGTTTAATGAAATTATTGATAGAAGGTCAAAAGTGATAACAGAATCAAAGTACAGGGTTCGGTTTGTCGGTTTTTTTAGTACAGGGGCCGAATTGAAAAAACGTGTATAGTACAGGGTTCAAATCGATAATTACCCTAAAAAATTTGAAACAGAAATAATCGGTTTAGGACTCAATTGGGGGTGGAACCGAACCGGATCGATTCCACCCCTAGCCAAAACCATATTCCAAAGATTTTTTATCTACATTAGAAAATCTTAAAAATTGAATCAAGTAATCAGAATCAATTTAAACAAACACCACCGAGTTGATATGCCACTGTCCAAGCCTTCGATCCAATTAAGCCCATATTTTATTTCTTCACGTTTTAATTTGTTTTAGTATATTACAAAGTCTGAGAATCATAAGATTACAAAGTATAATACGTTACTAATAATTCATATATATAATTTATAATTTTACATTATAATAATTTGATATGTGAATTTATTGACAAAAAAATAGTGAGGCCCACACTCATCTAATGGAGTCAATGTCCGTTACTACGTCAAAATAACGCATACACGAAGGGAAACGTGCAATATACATATAACTCAATACAAGCGAATTCATCCAAATAATTAAATCAAATCAAATCAGATATCTTAGTTTGGATTAATTTAGTTTTTTTCGAGAAAATTAAAATTAGTGATTTGAGTCTCTGTACGTAAACTTGGCCGACCCTTTAAACAATTTTTCAAGAACCAAAATTGACCGTCTCTCTCTCTAAAATGACTCTCTCTAGGTGTTGATTTGCTAATTAATCCATGCATTGTTCTTTTGTGAATTGTTAACGCTTGTTCTGATAGTGAACCGAGGCAGAACGTACCTGGTCTTGGTCTTACTGTTTGAATCGCCAATCACACTGCAGCAAAGAGAAAAATTGGCAATGCAGCCAAAATCAATGAATTGCCTTCCTTATATAAAATAAAACCATATTTAGACACTTGAAATCTGACGATAAACACCATAAAAGGCAGTCAGATTATGTATATATATGAATGAAGCAACTGAGAATTGAATTTGCAGTCATGTGGACGAGGCATCCCTATTTTGTGGTGGCCCTTACCTTGGGTTTCATCCTTTGCATCAATGGCGGTTCTGATTCTGGTTCTTTTATCTCCAAAGACAAACAGCTCGTACGCAGTGGAACGGTGAAGACGTTTAGGGTAAGTTCTTAATCCTTTTATACAATTCCCACAAAAAGTTCGAAAATAAATAAGGTTTTTTTTAACTAAACCATCATGCAGTCTAGTTATCTATGAAAGATTTGAAGAAAAAACCCTCCACTAGGGTTTCGGTCGGTTTATTGGTCGATTATCTTAGCTCCAAACTCGAAGAATCAAAAAACTTAATTTGGGTAACCAAATTAGACAGATCGAACTTAGTCTTATAACGCTTTCGATCCAAAAACTAGGTCTTCGAAATAGTAATTTTCTCCTAATCCTATAATCAAAGTTACATTAGTAGATTGGAAAGACTAAAACTGAGAGCTCATTCGATTATCCAAATGTTCGTTGATATTTGCAGACAACATATGGTGACATAGTAGACTGTGTTGACGTTTACAAGCAGCCAGCTTTTGACCATCCTTTATTGAAAAATCATGTTCTCCAGGTAACTTACCAACGACAATCTTATGTTGTCTGCTACAATTCTTATTTTGATCATCGCATCAAGTAACCGAAAATGTTCTCTATTATTTAATGTTTTACTTGTGAAAATATTTGTTTTGCAGTGGAAACCTGTTGTTGCTCCAAAGCAATTGGACATTAAACCTTTGCATGAAAGGTCGGAGATGGAGCTCTCGAGTTTTGTCTCAAATGAAGTCTCGTGTCCTATAAACACTATTCCGATACGTCGGACAACAAAAAAAGAATTTCATGCGATAGACATCAACGCTGACCAAAATGATCGTATTTATCGAGTAAGTCATTTAACTAATACATGAACTATAGTAGAACACATGTACTAATGTCTCATACTATATTTTTCAATTTGAAAAGCTAATTAACACTTTTAATATTAGAAAATATAACAAGAATTAACTCGAAGTCTTTTCTTCCCGTCAGTTTGCCGTTCTCAAATTAATTCATCCCAAAGGTGAGAACTTCCATGGAGCCTTGACTTACATTAGTTTGAACAATCCCCGAGTAGATAAAGGTCAAAATAGTGGTGCAAGCATATGGATTGGCTCTGATCTTTCGGATCAAAAAAATTTCCTCAAAGCTGGATGGATGGTAAATAGAACGTTTTTTCTTTAATATATTTTACTTTGAGAATATATTTTATATACTTTATACATGTCAGGTTTATCCAGAAGTTTATGGTGATTCTCAAACGCGTTATTCAATATATTGGACGGTAAGTTTTTTCCCATCTATGTAGAGAATAAACTAAAATGTTTTTCGTTCATTGTAACATTTTTGAAATTGTTATGAAAGAAAAATAATTAATCAATAACTATTTACAGGGAGATGGTTATCATAAAACAGGATGCTACGACATTCAGTGTCCAGGTTTTGTACAAGTTGATCGGACCATTGTTCTTGGATCACCTTTTCTCAATATCTCTACTCATGGAAAAAATAGATTTGACCAATATTTTTATATTTATCAGGTAAATAAAATAATTATTTAAATTAAAAAAAAAACAACTAATGAACTATGCCTTCAATTGTATGATAATTTTGAAAATTAAGTTATGAGTTTTTCTTTTTCCTTTGGAAGGATCCAACAAGTCAAGATTGGTGGTTAATGACGGCTAACGATAGACATGCGCAACCAGTTGGATATTGGCCAAAAGAAATCGTTCCCCGTTTAAGGAAAGGAGCAACTATATTACATTTCGGTGGATCAACTATGACTCAAAGTGGACAAGATTTTCCGATGATGGGAGATGGAAATTTTCCAGATGGTAATCCCTTAGATTCTGGTTATTTTAGACTAATCCGTTACGCTAATAAAACAAATGACCTTATTTCTCCTCAACCTTCGAGTGCCGTAGTATATACTGATAATCCTCGTTGCTATTTATTGTCGTACGAAGAGAATGGAACCCCGGAATTTCAACATGCACTGTATTTAGGAGGACCGGGTGGCCGATGTTAAAACTAATGTCTTTAATATATTATTACCCATCAATAAACTTTTCTTCTCTTTTAATCTGTGAATGTGTGAATGATGAGGCTATACTCTCTTAAAGAGGCACGAGATACCTTAGACCGTTACGGGTTAAATGTGTTAATTCGGGTTTAAAGTTGGATCAATCCTCTTGGGTCGGTTTTAATCCACATTTTCAGAAATTATGTTAATTGGGTATTTAGGTTTTTCAAGCGCAAATGAAACCATGTAAGAGTAGAATATTTGAGATGTTTCAAAACTTGATTCATAAACTTCATATTGGAGCAATCAATGGTGAAACAAAGTTGAATTGGTCATATTGATATGTTATTCGAACTATTATGTGTAAGGCCTCCATACAATCATAACCACTATTTTATTTAATTAGGAATTTTTCATAAATTAATTAATTCTTCAACTGGTTGCGGTTGCCATTTAAATTTGGGAGTTTCTGTGTTCTCAAGAATTCAGAGAGAACTATGGGGGAAAATTGAAAGTAGGGAGAGACTTGTTGCCGGAGTAATTCTGATTTCGACAGAAAAGTTTGGGTGTGTCATTTCTATCTTTTCTTCTTCGTTTTAAAGGATTCGAATATGAAGAATTCAGCGTCTTCCTGCAACGCGGGTGTTTGGACCAACAATTGCGGCAATATTTCTGATCGACCATCTTAGACAATCAGACAGTTTTTGGGTCAACATGGACATATTTTTTAGTCGATTTTTCATGGGATTGTTACGTAAAATTCTCGAATTGGTTCCTATCTCCGCTCGGGGTTACAACAAACATAATAATGTCGGTGTGTTTGATTACATGCTGAAAATTTATTTTTTTGGACGTCCTAGGTATTGGATACTTGATCTCGATATTTGTGGTTACGTCATCGAGGTAGGAGATTTATTTATTATATTCAACAATGCATACATTGTTTTATAAAATTTATTTTGAGACAAGTTCTCGTATTTGTGATACGTGATCTATTTTTTAATCACACTAGTTTTTACAATATATATCTGTTTTCACTATCATGATTTATTTGAGCATGCATATTTATTATTTTGATATATTGATTAACTAAGTTGTATGAACTGGGTTTGATTGACCGGTATGGACATATTTGTTTGTTACACAAATTCGACCATTAGAGAATGTGTTTGTTTGTTTGTGAAATAAAGTAATAAGCCAGCTAACTGAGTTGTGTCTTTGAACGCAAAATCCTAAACTTGATCAAAGTCGTTTGTGATTTTGTGATCGCCTAGTATCGCATTTATTATTGTATATGTCTATGATAAATGTACTCAAACAACCGAAAGTGACTCCAGCACTGAAATCTTATTCTTTATAACATTGACTTATTTTGTTACTTACCACATAGTAGTAGGTTGTATGTTCACCCTACTAATGGTCTTTGAACCCCTTTTTGATCTCATTTTACCATCAGTTTCGATTTATGATTTTATTTCATAGCATGCTCACTTATAACTTTTATAAGACTCTACATATAAGACTGGGGTCTTTATGAAATTTAGTCGACTCACCCAACGACACTCATTTTCAAGATATAGACACAGAGACCATTAGTGGCTGACACACTATTGAGTTCGACAATCATATTTATTTTAGTTGTTTCTATTTTTCTTTAAGAGCTCATCGTTTATGAGATATATCGCTCGTATTTGTATTTTTCTTAGTGCTTTGTTAAGTTAACTTTCAGATTGTACAATTTATAATCAGGCTTATATTGTTTTACTATTTGGATGTCACTGTTGGGCTGATGATTTATCCTAACATTTTGAGCATGACTTTTGATTTTCATTTAGAACGTTTGCTACTTTATTAATTGTTGTTGTAAATGGTTGAACGGTTCGATTGACTTTTGGGTTGGGTCGTTTCTTATTCCGTTGTGGACACACTTTGGGTATTGACACTCCCATCCACCCAACTATCAATAATGCCAACACACAACTAATATCGACGACCTGCGAAAGTATGACCGATAAATCAAGTTTGTCTCAAGCTAGTGAGACAAGAATGGAAAAGTGTAGATTTGTGTCACATGTGCCACGAAGTCAAGCATTTTGATTTTGGGTTATTTTGGCCATGACATGATTTACCATCACTTAATCGATCAACTCATCGTCCATCCATCATTCTCTAAAAAGGTAGATTTTTTTCGCTTTTCTCCTACATATTTTTTAATTGTGTTGATAACAATGATTTCGGAGATGATTGACATTTCATGCTTGCAGATTATTAACATCCAATGCTTAAATACTATTAAAAAAATTAAATTTCAAGAGTATCGGTGTTCTTGTTTTTTGGGTGGCAAGACTACTCTTATTATTACGGTTAAATGTAATTAAATGATAGTGATATGTATGATTTCTGAATCTGGGCTGGGCCGTTTCGTTTTGGACTCCAGAATTTCACTTTGGTGTATGATTTCTCATGGGTGTTGTGTTTTTGAATCATTGGAGACCAAATTTCTCTCTTCGGCTAAGCTACTGAATCAAATGTGTATCTTCCTTCTCTGTAGCTGTTGTGTAAATATTGTTGTGAAAAATGGGAGTTGGTGATTGTTCATCCAGACTGTTCGTTTCGTATGCTTTTTAGCGAAGAGTAAGTGGTGAGAGAAGTTAGAGAGTGAGAAAATGGAGTAGCAGTAGTGGTGGCGGTGGCTCCGGCGGGGATGATGATTTGTTTTCCGGCCATAATAAGAGGAAGAAAGGCTACCATCGTCACACTGCTCATCAGATTCAGAATCTCTAACCATAAAATATCTTCTCTGTATTCTCCATGATTCTTGGGTTGTTTCTTCTCTCTCTCTCTCTCTAACTTCTCTCGCATAGAGCTTTCACTGAGTGCCCTCACCTAGATGAAGAACAGAGAACTGGGTGTTGTGAAAAATAGTTCGCAAGTGTAAGAGTCGCAACAAGTAATAAAGTGATAAATAGAGTATCGAACCCACGATGACTTTTTAATTAATGATCAAACTCAATTAATTCTAGTTTATAATGAATACGAGATTTTGAAAAGTTTGAATTTAAAATAACAAAATAAAGTAATTTAATTAAATAGAGAAATTAAACGAGTTTAAAAATATAATAGGAAAGCTCTAGGGTTTTCGATTTCACTTAAATTAATCCTATTTAGTTTTCCTAATCCAAATTATTAATTTCTATTTCTATGTATTGATGGCAATTTCACAAAAATATTTATCAATCTCTCTTGAGCAATGACAAACTTATCCAACTAACGGGTTATCACTTCTCGGTCTCAAACCCTAAAAATTAATTGAATACATTAAGAATGAGAAATTATACTACCACATGAACGTCTTAGCTATCTCTAGCATAAGATCCCTTTCCTGGTAAATTATTCAGTGCTCGATTATTTATCACCTCTCGGTCTCAAAACAATCCTACAAACGTGCTATTGTTGATCAGACAATCGCAAGCATTAAGAGTAGAATAAAATACTCAACACAATATTGAAACAGAAAATCAACAACTTGAATTGAAGAAAATACTAAATATTCATAATCCGATTATATCGTAGCCCTAAAAAAGAAAATTAGTTCATACTAGAGTGAAAAGAAACAATAATAATAAAGGGGTTCATAGTTGCAAAGAAGAAAGGGAGAGAAAAACTATGCGAAAATCCAGTTTCAGAAGCTCTCGCTCGGTTCCGGTCTCCGTCTCGCTTGCCTCCTTCTTTGTCTCTCGCTAAGGCTGCTCTCAATGATAGTCTCTCTCTTTCTCCCTGAATCTCTTCCTTATAGTTAGTTAACCTAATTTTTAATTAATCTGAAGCCCACAATCATCTTCAACTGCTGAGATTAAAAACAAATTAAAACAATTAAAATAACCGAACGGTTGGGATTCTTTCTGCTTTCCTTAGAATCCTGCCTCAGCCGATCGATCGCCTGGGCTTCTGTTTTTCTCTTCTCATATTTTCAGCCGATTGATCGCCTGGAATTGGCAGATCGATCGGCTACTTCTCTGCCAATTAACGCTTCTTCTCTTCAGCTTCGGTTCCTCTGTATATCTTTCTGTCCTTATTTTCTATCGCAGATCAAATTTGCAAAACCTGTAATTCTTAAATTTCTCTACACACTTGCACTAAAATTATCATAAGCTTTCATACACTTGAGTAAAACTCATCAATTCAAGTATTAAAGAGTACAATAAAGTGTGTAAAATACACACTTATCACAGGGTTTGGCGCCTTTGCAAATCAAATTCTGGTTCCAAAACAGCAGAACCCAGATGAAGGTTTCTTTCTCTCTCTCTCTGCAAAAACCTGGTTTGAAAATTTGTCCTTACGCCTCTAATGGGGAATTTGAGTTTTTTAACTTTTTAGGCCGAACATGAGAGAGCAAACAGCTCTTCCCTTCGCGCAGTTGAAAAACAGAGTTCAAAAAACAGAGTTCTCTTATATGAACAGTAGAGAACAGAACGAAGGAGAGAAACGAAAGAGAAGGAGAAGAAGAAGATGGTGGCAATAATTAATGCTGCAGTAATGAATTGAAAGGAATTATTTTTTTACATGTATATACCCAAGACGGTAATGATGAAATGTAATGAAAACTAAAAATGAATAGTGAGTGTGTGTTCTAATATTCCCTCAAGAGCAAGGCCGAGGGCTAAAGATCTTGGATAAGAACATGTTGAATGTCGCTGGCGGGAGAGGCTTAGTGAAAGGGAGTGAACTTGACTGAGAGTTTCTTGTGAAACATCTTTTTCCGGACAAAGTGAATATCAATCTCGACGTGGTTGGATTTTGAATGTAGTACCAGATTGGAGGCCAGATAGGTGGCACTCAAGTTATCGCATAGTATAAGAGGTGTTGTGGAAGAAGAAAAACCAAACTCCCTCCTGTAAGAGCGATTGCAGCCAGAGAACTTCAGCAGCACAATTTGCAACACTGCGATATTCTGATTCCATGCTAGAGCTTGAGACAACCTTTTGTTTGGTAGATGACTAAGAGATAAGATTTGTGTCGAGAAGAATACAAAATCCACTGGTGCTTTTCCGATCATCCAGATGGGAGACCCAATCAGCGTCCGTATAACATATGCGGTCACAAGATCTAGAGAGCGTAAAGGAGATGCCGGGAGAAAGTGTACCTTTGAGATACCAGAGAATCCACTTCACGGCCTGCCAAGGAACGTCAGAAGGAGAATGCATGAACTGTGAGACCTTGTTCACTGCAAAGGAGATATCGGGACGCGTGAGGCAGCAGTATTGGAGACCTCCCACTATGTTGTGATATAGAAAACAATCTTGTAGAGGGATTCCGGAGGGGAGAGATATAACGGGTCCAGCGACCATGGGAGTCAAAATCGGTTTGCAAAAACCCATATTTGCCCTGTGAAGGAGGTCAGAGATGTACCGAGATTGAGAAAGGTTCATACCGGTAGACGTCGCAGTGATGGAGATACCAAGGAAGTAGGATAACGGTCCGAGATCTCGAACTCTAAAGAGAATGGAGATACAGCAAGAGTCGATCTAATAGTGAAGCAGAGTCACTGTCACAATAATGTTGTCACATATACAAGCATGATGAGGACGAAGGATGGCGTGCGACGTTGAAAAGTGACGAGTCAGACTTGGAAGCGAAGAAACCCTAGTTAATTAATGCAGTGTATAGCTTGACATACCATGCTCTCGGAGATTGTTTGAGGTCATAGAGAGTTTTATGGAGAAGATAGACAGCCGATGGGGAAGAGGGGTCAATAAAGCCTGGAGGCTGTTGCATGTACACATTCTCAGATAAATCCTCGTGTAAGCAGGCATTGCCGACATCGAACTGTCTGATAGGCCAACGAAAAGAGACAGCTAAGGAGAGCATCGTTCGAACTGATGCTGGTTTGACCACTGGTGTGACGACCCAAAACCGGGACCCGATCGGAGTCCGGGATCGGAGCCATCACTCCGGGACAGTTAACGGGAAACGGGGACTATATTTTTTTTTGAACATAAACAGGATGACAGAATTACCGGATAAAGCAGGAAGCAGAAATAAATAAGCTGGCGGAAGACTTAGTTTAAAAGGGGCAGCGGTGAGTTCAAATAAAACAAAAGTGAACAAGGTTCAGCGGAAGAGGCTGGGTAAAACTGGGCGGAAGAGCTTGGGTGACGTCAGTCGGAAGATGTAGTTTTAAACTGGGCGGAAGACTTATGCTGACGTCAGCCGGAAGACGTAAATACACTGGGCGGATGACTTGGATGACGTCAGCCGGAAGACAAAGTTTTAAACTGGGCGGAAGACTTATGCTGACGTCAGCCGGAAGACGTAAATACACTGGGCGGATGACTTGGATGACGTCAGCCGGAAGACAGAGTTTTAAACTGGGCGGAAGACTTATGCTGACGTCAGCCGGAAGACAAATACACTGGGGGATGACTAAATTTAACAGGAGGACATATAAACAGAAAACATAACAACAGAAGGCATGAAACTCCAAATTTTGCTAAACAAAATTTACTAAAAACCCGATTCAAAACTAAGATTTTGAAACACACATGCAGATGACAGATTCCAACAGACAGGTTTGAGAAAAAAACAGAGTGCCTGGATAGTTCTAAAACCCGAAATCATCCATGCATGAACTAATAGAAATATTCCAAACAAATTCCAGAACATTCAGAACAAGAATTCAACTGTCAAATACAGTAGTTTTTAAAACTTAGACTTCAAAATCTGTACATAGTTTAAAGTCTGAGGATCAGTACAGAACCTAACACATATCTACAGAATTTTCCCAAAACAGAAGTTTTTACAACAAAATTAAAATTTCCAGAATTCACCAAACAGGGGTTTCAAAACATAAACACGAATTTATACATCGTTTTAAGATTTCAAAAAAAATAACTGTACAGGACTGGACATAACTTTCAAACATACATTTTTCTCACAGGATTAACTTTTGTCCGACTGCAGCAACCAAACTCCATGAGCTCGATTCACCAACTACATCAACTCATCATCCTGAGTACAATGTCCTCATCTGGAGGGTCCATACCTACAACAGGGAGTTCAACTATGAGCCTAGAGCTCAGCAAAAACATACAATGCAGAGTGATGAACGTGCTATGCATGAATCTTTTTCAAATACATGAACATTACATTACATTACACTGGACAGGAAAGGTATAAGTGGGAAGAGGAGCTGGCGCAACAGGAGTACATGTCACATCAGGACATAACAGGAGTACATGACAGGATGCCAGTCCACATCCACACTTAACCATACATTTCATTACAGGTTTTATCTTACTTAACTTCAAACCGTGTACAGAAAACATTTTCATGACTTTCAGAGAAAACATGTATGCATGAACATTCATAGACAGGCGACAGAATAATAAGCAGAATAAGCAGAGTATAAAACAGAATACACTTAACCTAAACATAACCTATGGTTTAACTACCCAACAGAAATCTCGACAACATAAGCTTAGTACCTCCGTATTGTAGGGCCTTAAGGGCCAAACCTATACGTATGAACTTACCTGTTTGCAGCAATGCAGTGTGCTCGAACGTCCCTGGAGAGCTTGGATCTGTAACATGAATGTACAGAATTTAAACGCTACCAATGGTAACTAATATCTCGTAGGAAATGCAGCAAACACACTTAAACACTTTAGAAAACACACCAACGTGTTTTCATCCAAAACAGTGAGTTTTCACCAAAAACCGAAATCCTAAACTTCGGTAAAAACTCACCTTAAACTTGTCCAAACTTGTTAGCATTAAAAGACGCTCACCTTTGCTGAAGAAAACGGAGAAATGCTGGAGAAACAAAGTGTGAAAGTCTTGTTTCAATCGCCTGGAAGAGAGAAAGCCGAGAGAGATGAGAGGAAGTTGAGAAGTGAATGAACATTCACGTAGGAGGATGAACTTAGCTTCTTCAACAAGTTGCCACTTGGCAATCATCCATTGGCTTACTCCCACCAACCTTAATTTCTCTCAATTTACCCTTCCATGCATTTTAAACTTAGTGTTTTGGTTTAGTTACACATTAGTTTAGTTCTCTCTTAAACATTCAATCATTTCAACCAAAACATACATTGTATTTAAATTATTTAAATACAATACGGGAAAACAATTACGTGGCAAAAATACTGGGTGTTACAACTGGACTGAACGTCTCACCATAATCAATAACTTCGGTTTGGTCATAGCCTTTGGCGACAAGACAAGCTTTGTAGCGATAAACTGTGCCATCAGAGTTTAGCTTCGTCTTGAATACCCACTTGCAGCCTATAAGTTTTGCACCTCTGGGTAGTGGAACTAACGTCCAAGTATTGGTTTGGTGGAGGACAGAAAGTTTCTCGTTCATAGCCGTGAGCCAATGAGGAGACTTGGCAGCTTGAGTGAAAGTTTGTGGTTCAAGGGGAGGCGCAAAGAGGAAAGCCTTAGGCTTGAAAACATTAGCTTTGGCTCTGGTTGTCATAAGGTGAGGGATGGGAACATGAGGATGGGGCACTTGGGTAGTTATAGGGTCAGATGGGAGAATGGGTTGAGAGGGATTATCGATAGGACTAAGGGAGGATTGGTTTGTAGGGATGGGTGGAGAAACTGGTAAGATGAAGGAGAAGAGGGTGGGGCAGAGGGTGGGGTGGTGGTGGAGAGGGGGTGAGAGTAAGGTGAAAAGGTGAGGATTGAGAAACTGGGTTAGGAAGAGAACAGAAATTGAGACTCAACAAAGGTAATGTGACGGGAGATGTAAACGATGTGAGAGTTAGGTTCGAGACAAAGGTGACCTTTGTGATTTGGACTAGGGCCTAAAAAGACACACGGAAGGGACATTGGTTGAAGCTTGTGTTGGTTGAAGGGACGAAAGAGTGGAAAGCAAAGACAGCCAAAAACACGAAGGGAGAAGTAAGGTGGGAGTTTGTGAAACAAATACTCAAAAGGGGACTTGTGGTTTAAGACTGGAGTAGGAAAGAAATTGATTAGACTAATAACTGTGAGAAAAGCATAAGGCCAGAAATGTTGAGGAACTGAGGAATGGAAAAGAAGGGAGAGACATGCCTCAACAACGTGACGGTTTTTCCATTCTACCCGACCATTTTGATTGGGGGTATACAGACAAGAAATACGATGCTGAATGTCCAGAGATTAAACACAGGGGTAAGAGACTAGAATTCACCACCCCAGTCCGATTGGACACTTTTGATTTTAAGAGAGAATTGAGTAAGGACAAATTGATAAAAGTTCTACTTTCAAGTTAATATTTGTTATATAGTATGACTACATATGTATCTATTGTAGCTTATATAACAATTACTCAATAAAGAAGATTATTTTGGTCAGTGTTGAGGTGTAACACCCCAGATTCTAAATTCCCAATTTAGAAAAATTATAAATTTTTTCTTAATTTGATTTTACAAATCAGATTTAATTTTGAGCATTCTAACCATAATTTTTAAAATTTTAAAAAAACTTAAATGAAAACGTTAAATGCGCAGAAGCTTAAAACAATGTTCAATTATTAAATAACTTTGATCAAAATTGAAATATATGCAGAATTAAAACTATCCATAAAACTTATTAATGACGAATTCAACATAAATTATTCAAAATTTCAACCAAAATAATTTATGAAATAATCTTGAAAACTGAAACATTATAATTTAAATTATTTCTTCTAAAAAAAACATTGTCTTCTTCTGTCATCTCATTTTCGTTTAGGCGTAGTTATCTCATTGTCATTCAGGATTTGTCATCTCATTTTCGTTCAGGCGTAGCCATCTCATTGTCGTTTAGGCGTAGCCATCTCATTTTCGTTCAAGTTTAGTTATCTCATTGTCGTTAAAGCTTTGCTATCACATATTTTCCGTCAATTCCATCATATTCATACACATACAAAATGTCCTATCAATTTTATTTTTTTAAAATGATACTATGTCAATGTCTACACATGCATGTTTAATTCAAATACCATAATCATGTAAATCATAAGAAAATAACATAAATTTTGTGATGTAGGGCCGTTGCCAAAACGTTAAAAATGTGATATTTTCACTTATCTAGATTCCAAGAGTTTAGGTTTATCGGGATATAATATCATGTCTGAATAACATATTTGGTATTAAATTCATCCTTAAATAAATTCAATTTCCAAAAGATTGTGGGAAAAATTACTTACGTGTACACTTGGTCGGATAAGGTCGAATTGAATCGATTCAGATGACTTTCGGGATTTGTCATGCCTAAATAAAATATTTGGTATTAATTTTCCACTTTAATAAATCTATTTCAAAAGGGTTTAGGAAGAAATTCCTTACTGATTTATTCTTAGATCGGTTCGATCGGATTCAGATCGTTTCATATAGCTTTTGGTCGAATTTGATAGTCCGGAAGCAATATGGTTCGGTCTGGGCGATTTGGTCAAAATTGGATCGGATCCGGTCTGATTGGACCGGTACTCGTTTAGTTGGATTGGTTTGATTTGTTGGACCAGTTCAGTTGGACCGTCATTTAATGAACCAAGTCAGTTTTTAGATTAGGTTAGACTTTGGATTTGATTTGGAAATTCTAAATTTGAATTTAGAATTTGAAACCTTAAATTGCTACATGAGGTTTGTCCCATTTAGTTCTTTCTTCGTTGTTCTACGTTTCAGAATAGTGTTTTTAGGACATGAGACCTCGTTGGCGACAAAACTCGAGGGCTCCGGCTCCGATCCTTCGTACGATTAAAATATGAAGAACATATCAATTACTTCATGTTATGATCAGAATAAGAACTGTTACACAGATCATAATTTTGTCTTTGGTAATTTACCTACAGAACATGATTTTTCAGTAAAGGGATGATCAAAAGCTGGCTGCTTGTAAACATCAACACGCTCTACTATGTGACCATATTTTGTCTGCAAATATCAACGAACATTTGAAAAATTGAATGCGCTCTCCTTTGTAGTCTTTCCAATCTACTAATCTATAATTTTACAGATAATTAGATCATTTATCAAATTTGTTGAAATTGTCGACACTTTGAGTTCTCTGAAACTTTCTTCAATATTTGTCTGACCGACACCTTAATGAAAGGATTGAC
Source organism: Begonia masoniana (assembly GCA_022432975.1). Classification (NCBI taxonomy): domain Eukaryota; kingdom Viridiplantae; phylum Streptophyta; class Magnoliopsida; order Cucurbitales; family Begoniaceae; genus Begonia; species Begonia masoniana. The sequence goes on along the minus strand of CM039505.1, from coordinate 9,785,100 downwards.
ACTTTAAACTCTCTGTAATTCCAATCAACATTCTATTGGTCGACACTTTTGAAGATCAGTTAACACTTTGAGCCCTGTGTAATTGCTCTATGTGTTGCATCAATCGACACATTCCTAATCTGGTTCACACTAGTTGTTCTCTCTGATTTCACATTATTTTTTTACGCAAATAATATAAATAACTATTTTAGTTTCATCGTTCAGATCTTATGAATTTTAGCGATTGATGAAAGGATTTAAACAAATATGTTAACACAACTAAATATCTTTTATCAAGAATATTTCTAAAAAAGATAAAGATACAACTAAATATCTCTCATCGAACACAAATCTTTGCCAGGAATTGAAGAACTCTGCCTCAGGTTCCCCCTTCACTCTTGGTGACTTGTATTTCTCTCTCTCGAAATGCTTTCACGCTACCTATTTTTCCCAATAAAAAAATCCTTAATATATAAGCTAAGGGGGACTACTCATTAGATTTGTGTTTGCTTGATATTTGCAGACAAATAATGGTGACGTAATAAAGTGAGTGGATTTCCACAAGCAACCAGCTTTCAATCATCCGTTGCTCAAAAATCACATCCTTCAGCTAATAAATGGAAATTTATTCCCTACTTATCATTTTTAACCTATCATTTCTATTAATATTTGGATAAACTATTAAAAAACAACTGTACTTAAGTATGTATAATTGATACCACAATTTACATGAGTAATTATTTGACACGTTAACAAATTTTTTAAAATAATACATTTAGTATTATTCTTCTAATAAATACACCTGATTTTCAAATGTAAACAAATCAGACCCTCTTTCCCATACTCTCGTGAGTCTAATTTACTAACGCATAAAATTTCAGGGGGTAAAAGAATAATTTGAAGTCTCTGATTTTCATCCCTCCTAAAGTTTGGAGTATTTTTTTGTGCGTTACCCTAAAAGTGCTGGCTCGATTTATATTCGGGTTTTTTCTCATAATTACAGAGGGAACCCAAGGTTATTCCAAAGGAAATGAACAGTGAAACATCAAAAAAAAAAAAAACATTGCCATAAATTTGGAGTTTAGCGATAAATGTCCTCCTGCTTACGCTCCAGTTCGGAAGTCTCTCATTCTCAACACTACCCAACACGAACTTCATTATCAAGTAAGTCTTATCTCACAACTTTGAAATTACAACAAACAATTTCAAAAACTTGATACGTTGAGATGATATTAATTTATATATTTCTTAATATGTCATCTAATGTGTCGACACGTGAATATTTTAATTTTTATTTAGGTAATTTTCTGTTGGAGAGATTCAAATTTGAAATTTTCTGCTCTTATATCATGAAATTTACGAACAAATCAAACTGAAATTCATTCAAATAAATCTTATTAAAAATTTCTCACTTCTAGTAACTATTTCTGGCGCTTTAAAATGATATTATTACATTTTTTCAAGATTAGGCGTGCATATTTGTTTAGTGTAGCTTTAAATCATTCGATGATAAAATGAGAATTAACATAAAGTCCTCTTTCTCAGTTTGCAATCGTAAAAATGATGATGATACAAGGGACCTACATCAGTGTAAATAATCCGAAGTGTGAAAATGGTCAGAATAGATGTGCTAGCATGTGGCCTGAATCCGATCTTTCAGATAAAAAGAAGAACTTTATAAAAGCTGGATAGATGGTATGCCAGATTTTTATATTATATTTTCAATTTTTCAGCATATATTTTTTTTAATTATGTTTTATCAAGTTTATCCAGAGGTTTATGATGATTCTTTGACTCGTTTCTAAATCTATTGGACCGTAAGTTTTTGTCATCTCTTTTAAAAATAATGTAAATAGTTACAAAATATTAATAAGAAAAACCTTTATTTTATTCTAGTTTTATGATATCTCGTCCAAATATCATATTGTCACTACAAAATGGTTGGAAGTTCTGTACAAAATAAAAAAAGGAAAGTTACAAAAATGGGTAAATCTCACTTGTCTTTCTATTGAACTGCTAATCTCTGAAGATGGTCCAAGAACACTTCAAAGCTAACATCATCGGTGAAGATGACATCTCCACCTGGAAGAGCAGCGTTTGAATTATATGTAGCCGACGGATTTAACTTCGCAAGCAGAAATCGAGCCTGCAAATCAAACGGCAAAGATGGTCTGATGAGATTATTTGACTCCCAAAATGTTAATAGATTTATGCATATAATTATGCTCCGAGAATATTCATTTTCCTCCTACTATTCACAAAAAGAATGCACAGAGGGAGAAGGTTTCAAACAATGGCGTTTCTCTCTAAATTGGATCAATGTTTGTAAAGGAAATGAACGAACCAATCAGACACCTTAATAATGACAATGTAAAATCACATGATAAGAATCCACACACTAATTCAAGCAAAGATATAAAGACGTAATTAAGACTAAATAAAGCATTATTTAAGTAGAATTCCACAGAAATAAGCGAGCTAGAGATGGGCATCCCAGACCTGATACCACCCCAACGACTATCAATGATGTTCTATTTATTATACACTACCTTACCCCCAGTAACAAGTCTAACAAAAGTCCTGATACCACCAAAACATGCTTTACAGACTGGCTGAGATGTATGGACTTGTCATTCTACAAGACACACACTGCCCTAGCCATATGTATGGAGATACCGTTAATTTTAATGGAAGACTAAAAAGGTTTGACTTTTTTTTTACCTGTGAGCCATGTTGATCACATATTACCAATCGAGGCACTGGAAACCTTTCCTTAACAATTGCATCAGCCTCGTCGTGAGGTGCTTGAAGCAACAGAGCAAAAGCCTACAAAGATTGAGTTAAGTGAGACAGAATCGTATTAGATGATAATGAGAACTAAATAATAAGGGAATGGTTCTACAACGGTTAATCCTTGGCGAACTCAAAAGGTTGATCAATTTATTCTTGTGTAACGATCTAGGATTAAAGACTAGATAGAGAAACATCCCAAAATAAAATTCCAAGAAATCTTTCCAGTTGATTTTGAACAGGAGGACTGGAGTATCCAAAAATAAATTTAGAACCAGAAGATTCACCATTTGAAGAACTTGATTCTATATCATATCTGGTTTTAAAGTCCCTGCCCCCAATTTTCTGTACGAAATAAGTTGCATCTCCACCTTAACCTGAAGGACGTGCATTTTCCTATTTGAGACCCCGAATTGCAAGGCCTTTCCTGAATTCTATTAGTAAGAAAGTAGGGGGGAAAAGGAAATATACGTGATGCTCAGTCAGATTCTGGTAACCAGCTTTCCGCCACTGAGCAATAGTTGCACCATGAAAAATAACAACAGTGAAATAAGCATCCAAGAGAAGAATTCTGTCAGCTGCAATGGCAGCTACGTCAAGAAGAGCTGGTTCAGGGCCTGAATGAAAAGTATAAGATATCAATGATGGCTGGATCATTACAACTGAATTGGTCACATTTTCCCTGTTTAAAACCATTCTGAAATATGCAGTCTCATCCGGGCTGTTATTGAAAACCTGTAACAGAATTTTCTAGCAAATGAATCCACATTTTCTTCCAAAGAAAAATTATTAGGAAAGTATTTTAAAGTGGCACATCAACAATCGAATGAAATGTATCATAAAATGATCACTTGAATACCTGCACAAATTGAGATCGTCGTAAGTGGAACATAAATTGAGGGAATATTGAAAACTGAGGAGATAAACTGAATGAAGATGGGTTATCCTTTCGGTAATCTCCAAAATGAGAGCACATATGAATCAATGCTTTATCCAACCATCTTATGGGGTCAAACTCAGCCTAAATACAAAAAAAAAACATGCACCATTTAAAATCAGATATATAAACAAGTATAACCATAAGAAAATTTGAGAAAAGGCATAAAAATATGAGATAGTACAGCTCGAAATGACACCATAGTGCAATGCCAGTAGGTGCAAAAAGAAAGATATGTTGGTTTTACATTCAGTATCAATAATTGTGCGGTAATATTCTTCCATTGAATTATTATTTGCAAGATATATTTATACTATGATATCAAAACAGAAAACTCTTGCTTAAACAAGACTATTTTCAGGCAAAGACCCATACCCCAAGTGGTAATCATCAAATAAGCTTCTAAGAATTCTGTCTTGATGTAGAATTCAAAAGAACTCAGAGAATAATCTCTTATGAAGAGTTGTGAGTAGAAGATAAAGTTACCACCTTTTAAGTTCAAGTTCATGGTCTTTTCGGCCATCTAATAATAGAAGGGAATTTGATGGTCATAATATAATAGAATAAGCAGGAATTTTAAGGTGGTCATAATAAAAAAATGATTTCATAAGTGAAACAAAAGCAAAGTTTTTCTAGTAGGTATGCAATAGTCACGTAGAATCGCATATCAGGCACTGAATACAAGAGTAATTCATAACCATGTCTAAACAAAGAAGAAGGTTTCTCTAACCCTAAAATATTTTAGTCTATATGATTAATAGTTAAATATTACTACCTATTGCTTCATTTATTAAAATAAGCATCCCATATTCTACAACCTAGATTACCTCAGATTCCATTTTGAAAGAGACTAATCGTGCCATGACCACTGCAGCGGCTTCTTGGTCAAACCCAGCAATTAATTCCTACATAGCGTAAAGGATTTAAAAAGGATATTTTTTTCTTGCAACGAGTAAGAAATTTTTAAGAATTCTCAAGCAAACAATATTTTATACAGCAACATGTAATATCGAGTCGTATTCATTCAAATTTGTACACAATGAAAGAGCTAGTATAAATGTATATGACTACAGTGAAGAACAAAAGGGAATATAAGATTAAAATGAAAATAGCATTTTTCAAAAAGATCATCATCTGATTAGTCTTATCAAAAAAAGTCAAAGATCGTCTGATTAGGGCCATAAATATGCAGAGCAATAATAATTATGTAGTAATCTGTCAGAGATACCATACCGAGAAAAATCTTGAATGCTATACAGGTCCTATTATTATGCATCCTTTACCTTTTAAACAGGGAAGCTGCTATAGCATAAGAAATCACTCTTTGATTCAAGTGATGCGTTAATTAACATCATCGAGATCAAAACATTAAAATGGTCACATCATCGCTGAAGTGTATACTTATTCAAAAGAAACCAATTACGCCATCACAGTGAATTAAAGTGATCCATCACATACAGAAGGATGGCAAAAGAAACCTGTATGCTCCCAGGTCCAGCAACCCATCTTCTTGAAAGGGTTGTAACACGCAGTCTCATTTGACCACTGTTATTCTGATAACTGGAGCAAGCATTTGTAGAATTTAGAAATGTTCCATTTTGCAAGGAAAATGGAGAAAATACGTAAACAATAGAGCAAAGGAAATGGTCCTTACTACGTCATAAATTGAAAATAAAACTGATTGCTTGTGAGTTGGGCAGCTGCATCTGAACTTTCTTTCTTAGCAATTTCAAATATTAGGCATAAAGATGTTGCTTTGTCAAGACCACACATCTTCCATGCACTTGTACCACCCTGACCGACTACAGTGTCAGAGCACAAAGGACCTTTCTGCAAAAGGTCAATAAATAATAAAAACAGTCAATAGAGAGCTCGATTAAGTGAATACAGAGGTCAAAAAGTATTAGAGACCATTTGTCAAACCTTTTCAAGAGATGCACATGGACCAATAACTCCCTGGACTTTGATATCCTTTGAGCAGTTAATTTCAAATATCCCACTGATATGAATTCGAAAAAATGAGGAATGCCAAGGGAGACACAGGTTGATATCAATGTAAAATTACAACATGAGTGACATAAAACACAAACAACTTGGCTTTTTCTTAGTGGACCGTGCGTTCATAGCTCTCTCCTCTTTAGTACAATTTCATCAGAAAAACAATTTTAAAAGAAAATAGTAGGAAAAAATTAAATTAATTTCTTAGAGAAGATGAGCACAGTAAAAGTACCAGAAGAATCATCTGTCTTCACTCAAAGATCAATTACCTTCCACGAGCACACCAAATAATTAATATAAAAAATTAAAAAGAAAAATTTATCAATGCCCCAATTCTTAAACGAGATCCTTGTCAATTTCGAGATACATCATCCCATTACCAAACAGAGGATTCTAAAAGGAAAGATAAAAGCAAGGGAAAGATAACTATCTGTGCCAATAGAAGGCAAAATATTTGACAATTCAAAAGCCTGTCAGCTCCAAATACCACTGTCAAAACAGCATCATCATCATTAACTGGAGATCTTAACGAAATACAGAGAGAGAGATCTCAGTTCAAACAAGTAAAGTGGAGAAATATTATGCCACTAATAAATTGCTCCTATAAGAAAAGAGGCGGTTGGGTGGATGTGTGGCATTTGTAAGCTACAGTTTCCAACTGAACTAGTAACTAAATGTTTTCTATTTCCGTTCAAGTGCATGTGAAGTGAGACAGAAAAATCTTGTTCGAAAACACGCCATTAGAAACATTTAACTAAAACCGGAAAGTATGCATGATAAAATATTGATCAGGATGCTTACTTGGATGATAGCCCCAGATCATAATCACCCGACTTGAAAACATGTTTAAGTGAATCCTTAAAAACCGAATGCCCAAAACTTTCTGCTAGGACAACAAAACCACCACTCTTCTCAACTGCAACTTTAATTTCAGCAACCCCTACCTGGAGAGTAAACAATACTCATCTCACAATTTACTACAAATGTAAGAGACAATAATCAAATGGGGATATATAGATTGAAAAAGGAAGAAATTGCAGAAGCAAGATGTCAGAATCCAGAAACATCTTTTTACTTCACACAACATCCAACAGATCCAAATAACCAAAAAAATGCATAATCCACTGTCAATATCATTTGGCTAAAATAGCAGTCGTTAGGAATAGTCACAGTCAAATACAAGCCGGGACTTAATAACACATAGATTTGCATGGTTCAATCAAAAAAGAAAAACGTCAATATGAAGTTGTGTAATCCTAACCTAATCTTCAACTAGAACTACTTTGCATACGTGTCAAACAGGCTTGTAGATATATCATTTTCATCCATTGACTTGCACAAAAATGATACAAATAAAAAGTCTCCTGAATCTCCAAGAAACAGGCAATAATCGTAATCTACACCCAGAGAACATACAACACACAATTGACCATACCACCCTATCACAATTTCAGAACTTTTTCATATATGAAAGGCAATCTAATTAGACACTTTTTTCAACATAATAGCATGAGTGCCCTCTAAAACATCCAAAAAATTCATAAATAACTGCATGCTAAAAGTGACATTAACCGAAAAAATGTAGATTGGAAGTGGAAGAAGACAGAAGCAACAGGGCAGTCCCCATGTATCCCATAAAGAATAACAATTTTTTCTTATACAAGGTAGTTTTTTATCACAAGAAATATTTACAAATTGGAGAGTGAGCAGAAAAGCTTAAAAAAACACAAAACAAAGCCTAATTAAATGATTCAAAGTATAATTCAATGATGTAACATAACTGAAATCATCCACGTCACTTTTTTGGTTTGTAATTCTAATACTGACTCTTGAGACATTAGCAAGTGCTTATATTAGACGAAAAATATGTAAATCTTATAATAAATCATTCATAAAGAAAAATGAACTGTGAACCTGTCTCACAAATAAGTTTAGGATTTAATGGTACCTGGTCAAGTGCGCAAGCGAAAAGGTCAAGTACATGCCCTTGATGTACAAGTTGCTTTGCAAGTCCCTCATAAAACTTTATCGCTTTATGGTAGTTAGGAGCAGAATCTTTATCCAAGTCTTTATGAGATCGAATAGGTTCTGATAGATTTTTTGAGACAATCTACAACAGAATTGGTAAGTAATAATCAATAAATGATAACTGACAATACCTACAAATAGAAAACAACGAATCTATTCTTTTGTTGATTGTGTACCAATTGATTAAGAGAAAGTACCAGAAAAATGGGAGTGAATACAGAATTCTTTTGACTGGAAGTTAATTATGGACAGTAAGCAAAAAGAAAAAGAAGATAGTGTTTCGAATGAGCATTTCTCATCCCACTTTATCTAGAAAACGTGACTTGAATTTGAATTTCTTCTCGCTTTGTTTGCTAGCAACTAGCAAGTTCCATATTTGAGTTGCTGTTGTTGAATTGATTAAGAAAACAAAACTTTGTTGCTAGAAGCACTTACAACACATGGGTGTTCTTGTATCAGTTTTCTTAGTCATTCCTTTTTCCAAGTTCAAGTTTTGGAATAACCATTTTCTGTTTGTTCAGCGTATATTCTTTCTATCAATATATTAACTCTAACACCTGGATAAAAGAAATAAAGACATGTTCGTACATGGGAATATCGATTAACTTTTAGTACAGCATTCGTCCTCAGATATTCATACATATGAAGCGGCGTCAGAACAATTAAAATAAGATAACCAACTATAAAAGAAATCAAGAAAACTACTTACAGCACCCAGCCCTTCAGTTGGCGGCCCACCAACAAACGCCATGATTCTGGCTCCAGAACCAGGAACACATGCTCCAAGCAGACTGGCAGCTATGCTCAATGCAGTACTAGTGCACCTCGAGGCTCGTTGATCTGCTGGCACAGCCCAAGGATCTTTCTGCAACTCCTCCAAAACCTACTCATTTAACAAAAACATATTCAACTCACATACTACCCATTCTCAAATGACAATAATTCTAATGATCATCATATACAAGGTACATACTGAGTTCAGAGCAAACTCGCATTCAGATTTCAGTAATAGGAAGCGAGAAATGCTCTCAGTAGAAAGCCCATCCCTAACACCCGCAACCACACCTGTAGGAGGTTTAGGCTTCTTGACGAAGAAGCTCATTTGTTCCAAAAGCTGATCTTTAGACACTTCTTTAGAGCCCTTAAACACGTAAGTCTTCTGAATTTGTCCGAATCCTAATTCGTGAACGTGAACAAAAGTTCCATAAGTAACAAGTCCAACGAGAGAATTATCAGGCAACAAATCGATCGCCTGACACAGAGCGGACTTGAGAAACGCCATTTCCTCTTCGATTATGCAGGTATCAAGGACGAACATGAAAACAGGGGGCATGGAGGAGGCACTTTCTCCAGGAGTCTCATACTCGATCGTGGTGTACTGAGAGTACAACTCCGCGGGGAGGTTGACATCAGAAATGGAAGCGTACTGAGGAGGAAAATGATTTCTCTGAAAGCAAAAAGGACAGATCCAGATCAAAGCAGCGTAATCAACCGTAACAAACGGATTGAGAATGGAGCGGCAGGTGCGGCAGCGGAGAGGGGCGTAAGGCAGCACCGGCATGTTCGGAAACGCCTTGATCGGAGTATACAAGGCGGAAACTGGCACGAAGCAGTTGGTCGCTTCTTGCTTCGTTCCAGGCACCACATTCCATGGCATTCGAACTCCGTCTTGAGCTTCTAAATCCAAAAATTCCGCCATTCTCACTTCAGAGAGAGAGAGAGAGTGTGTGTGTGTGGGTGTCAGATAATCAAACCGATGGAGAAGAGTTGAGAATTGACAGAGGGTCTGATGATTCCATGAAGACGGAAGCAGGTCGATTATGGCGGATCGCTTTCATTATTTCTTGGGTTAAAATCAATTTGAAACACAACGCATGGTTTTAATTTTAAACGCTCAATAAAATTCTAATAACAAAAACCTTAAATTATCAAAAATATATCCGATTAAACTTTTACGGGTGGCTAATCACCCTCCGTTCTGAATTAACTCCTAGAACGGGAGGCTGATCATCCCTCATTCTTTCTAGTGCTTACATGGCACAGGTCGTATTTGGTTGGAGGGTCGATGTGGGGGCGGGAATCTCTCGTCCAACGTACACTGCACGTGATTGGAGAACGGGAGGTCCCCGCCCCCAACGGTCCCCGGTTCCTGCCTCTCCATTTTAGAGATATTCGAGAACAGGGGGTCACCGTCCTAAAACGACCCCTCATTCTCAAGTACAATGTTTACGAACTGGGGTGATTTCGGGGCGGTGACCCCTCGTTTTTCTTCCAAAATATTAGAGTGTGATGACCCGAATGTGCACATATGAGTACGACTGCAGGGCAAACCTCAGGTTGCGGGGCAAACCTCGGGACCTAAGCCGAGTGTAGGAAAATCCCGAACTCGAGTATAGGCGAATCCCGGGTCGTAAAAAAGAGGTCGTCACAATCCCACATCGCTTGGGGAAGTATGTGGAAATAAAACATATGTAAAGAGACCCTCCCAAAATAGCAAGACGATTTTTGAAGCACAATTGGCAACGGATCCCATAAGAACTCCGAAGTTAAAAGTGTAGGATCGAGATTGTCTAAGAGGGGGGTGAATTAGACTTTTTAAAACTTGATTTAACAATCTAGATAATTTCTCTCGTGATTTGAGCTTAAATGATAACAGCAAACAAACATATAAAATAGAGTGAAAGAGAGAAATTAACATCAGGATTTTTAACGTGGTTCGGCTAAACCTTGTCTACATCCACGCTCCAAGGCTCCCCCTTGAAGATTCTTAACCTTCTCCTCAGTGAGAAAAACAGATCGGAATTTCGGGCTCCGATCAACTGCCTTTACAATTCAGGATTGAACTTCACGGGCGTCAATCCACTGCCTTATACAGAATTTTTGAGTTCGTAAATCGTAAGCTCAAACTACACTCTTACAAGAATTAAATCTCAAGTTAATATCGAGAGGTGTAGAAGAAAATACAGAGTATGATAGATTTTGCAGATTATGGCTCAAGAACAAAATTAGCAAAAGTTGTTTCTTCGTGCTCTAACCTCGGCTTAAATACTCTGTCTGATTTCTGCTTCACAGAATTGAATGCTTCATTCTTTAAATGGAAAAATGTTACCGTTGGGAAGCATCCGTACTGAAGCAGATATCCGTTGCATCTTAAATTGCTGTTCGTCGTCGCCATTAAAGTTCTGGAGTTAATGCTGAAAACGACGTCACTGTAGCTTCGCGGTTATATTCAAATTTGGCGGAAGATCACTGGTGGAAGCAGCTTTAAAAAATCAGAACGTCATCGATGGATGCAACTTGAAACGCCATCGGATGATGCAACGCGGTTATATTCAAATTTGGCTGAAGATCACCGGTGGAAACAGCTTTAAAAAATCAGAACGTCATCGGTGGATGCAACTTGAAACGCCATCGGATGATGCAACACTTCAACGCTTGAACCGGTATCGCAGGAGTAATATTTTTAAGCGTTGAACCGCCATCGGTAGGAGTAGCTTCAAATGTCATCGGCAGAAGCAACTTGAAAACGCCATCGGCAGATGTAGCTTGAAAACGACATTGGCAGAAGCAGCTTGAAAACGTCATCGACAGATATATCTTCAAACGCTATCGGCAGATGCAGCTTGAAAACGTCATCGGCAGATGCATGATTCTTTAAACTCCACTTTTTTTGTCGTTTACCTATCGGTGGATGCCATTCTTTTCTTCAACCGGTGGATGTCTTCTTTGTCTTTTAGCTATCGGTTAATGTGAACATTTTATACAATTTCAGCCCTGTACACTTAACCACAATTGTTAGAAAACTAAAATACTTTTTCCAAGGGTATTTCCAAAACGATTAATTTTATATGCAAAACTCATTATTCTCATTTAATAAACATAATCAAATATATTACTCATCATATAAACACATCATCAAAAACATATTTAGACTTAAACTCTATTTAAGTCAACAATCTCCCCCTTTTTGATGATGACAAAATATTAATGTAAATTTGATTAAGTGTTACTCTCCCCATAATTCTAGCTCCCCCATAGCAAATGCATATATTTCAAAAACAAACACGGAACATACCAGAGTTTCAAAAACATGCATATATCCAGATTTCCAAAATATGCATACACAAATCATAGTAACTAATTCCACATGCATGTCCATCATCAATCAAATATATTCTCCCCCATTGACATTATCAAAAACAATCAGAGAGACAACAGAAGCAATGCATTCAATCAGCACAATCGATTCAGAAATTAATATCAGATAAATGGTATTTGTATTCCAATAAAAGTGTATAAAACAAAATCTATTTGAAGAAAGCTAAAAAATGATTCCAAAAAGCTTGATGAATCCATGAATGCTCTTCAAGGTTCGGATTGAAATATGCAGCGACAAGTGCTGAAAGTGACTGAATATCAAGAGGGATGAGTGGTTGATAGACCACCATGGCCTGGCAAGGAGCCGGAGATGGAGAAGGTTCTGAGTACGCCACCATGTCCATACATGGAGGAGGCTCGACAGAAAGACCAGCAGTAGGAACAACAGGAGGAGAGAATGCTAGTTCAGCCTCCTGAAGATCCAACGACAGTAAGCGCACATCTTCAGCAACTGCAGGCCTGGAAAAGGGAAGAAAAAGATCTTCAAAGCAAGCCTCGGGAACACTGACAGGACTAGATGGTTCGGGTTCAGGTTCGGAAGTCAAGGCGTCAACTGAAGATCGGAGAGACTCAAGTTCCCTGACAACCATGCGCCTATCAGCATCCACTTTCTAAGACAGCAAACCAAGACCGGTATCTAAGGCGATTGCTATTTCCTTTTGGTTCTTATCAAGCTGACTTTGAATGGAGCTGAGTGCAGTGTCAAGGCTGGCAATGGAAGTCTTCAGTTCAGAGTATTGGTCCTCACTTATGAAAAATCTCCTTTGATATGTCTTTGGAGTTGCAAGAATAATTGATGGAATTGGTGAGGAGACTTGGATAGGTGGGGCTGTTAGGACTGGAGGAGCATGATGGACTGGAGAGGGAGGAGGTAGAGCTTGTTGGACTGGAGATGGAGGAGGTATAGCCTGTTGGACTGGAGATGAAGGAGGTGGAGGAAGCAGAGCCGGTAAAAGAAGTGCAGGTGGAGGAGATGGAGGATTCTCTGGAATGGAAAGGGGCACAGATGAGGAAGCAGAGATTGCCTCTGAAACATGTGCCCTTGAGAAAGAGGCAGGATGCCTTCGCACTAGATGAGGAAGTTGGAAGAGAGAAGCCTGAGATTGAGAAGGGGAATTATCAAATGCAGGTATCTCAGAGTCATCCCCTCCTTCAGTAGTGGACTCTTCTGGCAGGATAAGTTTTCTCTTCCCCTTTTTGGCAGCTGCTGCCTTAGCAGTATTTCTCTTAGAAACATTCAAAACAAGCTCCCCTGTTCTTGTTCTCTTTATTCCCATTTTGTTCAGGGTGGTTTTGGAATAGTAACTTGTGGGTTGAAGACGGAAGGGGTCTTCATCCTCTGGAAAGACAACCTCAAGCTGCATAAATATCTTCATGAGAAGCAGATTGTAAGGAAAAGAGGTAGCCCTGGATGACACTGCTAGAATCATCCTTCGAATAACAACATATCCAAGATTGAAGGGGGCCTTGTGGTAAAGTGCAAACAGAACAAAAAGCTTCATTGCACTCACTTCGTCATGGTGACCACCCTTAGGGACAATATTGTATCCTATCATCTGATGAAATAACCTGGCCCTTGCGGTCAGGTGTTTGCCTTTAAGAGGATCAGGGGAATGGTTTGGGTCAAGAGCTATAATCTGTAGAAAACTTTGACCCACAGAGGTACCAAAGAAAGGAGGCTCAGTGCCGGACATATACTGGTAAGGGCAGCTATCTAAATGGGAGCACTCCAGAAGGGCATTAATGAACTGTGGAGTAATCTCTATGTGCTTGCCATACACATAGCTCTTTATAATAGAGAGATCAGAGGTAAAACTCAGATTGGCATAAAACATTCTGATGGCTTCCAGGTAATAGTACGATTCTACTTCAAATAGTCCTAATAACCCGAGATCCTTCAAGGGTTCTATGATATCCATTCCAGCTAAGTCCTCAAAGTAAATACCTCGACTGGGAATTAAAGATTTGAACTTAAAGTCGTCATGGTACCTTAACTCAGCAGCTTTAAAGAGAAAGAAGAGAGATGACCACTCTTTTGCACGAGGAATCTCTCGTGGGGGACGAGCAGAAACTTTAGCCTTCTTCTTGGCTGGTTTAGGTAAAGCGAGAGACGATGAAGCCAGATGATCCATTGGAAGGATAGGACTCGAGAGAGAGAAATGGTAGGGCAGGGGTTTTCAGAAAGAGCGCGAAAAATGAAGCGTCTCTGAAAAGAGACAGAGTTTAAAAGAGAATAGGGCATCGCCTGACGAGAGGAAGGCACACGTGTAAGACCATTAGCCCGATGGGTCACACGTGTCGGAAGATTGAAAATATATCTTCCGATACCTTTAAAAAATATGCATCTGCCGATACCTATCGGTATCAATGCATCAGCCGATGCCTTCACAGACAGAAATGCTCTAACACTCAGGAATTGTCCAAACAGAAGAAGAATCTTAGATCTTCTCAACCCGAATGAGACCTAGTCTTATTCTAATATTATTGAAGGTCTTTTCATCCAAAGGTTTTGTAAAGATGTCGGCCAGTTGATCTACTGAATTAACAAATTCTAAAGATATATCACCTCTTTGAACATGATCACGGATGAAGTGATATCTAACATCTATATGCTTGGTTCTAGAATGCTGAATATGATTTTTAGAAATGTTGATCGCACTGGTGTTATCATACCGAATAAGAATCCTATCATAAAATAGATTATAATCTTCCAAAGTCTGTTTCATCCAAAACATTTGTGCACAACAACTGCCTGCAGCAATATATTCACTCTCAGCAGTTGACAATGCAACATAATTCTGTTTCTTAGAATACCAGGAGACAAGAGATTCACCAAGGAACTGACAGGTGCAACTAGTACTTTTCCTATCAACTAGACTACCTGCATAATCAGAATCTGAGTATCCAATCAGATCAAAAGAAGTGCCCTTCAGATACCATAATCCTAAATCATAAGTCTCACTCAAATATTTGAAAATCCTTTTTACAGCAGATAAATGAGACTCCTTAGGGGCAGCTTGAAATCTAGCACATAAACAAACACTAAAAAAAATATCTGGCCTACTTGCAGTCAGATAAAGCAAATATCCAATCATACTACGATATTTCTTTATGTCCACATTTATTCCATTTTCATCTTTGTCCAATTTTGTTGTGGTATTCATGGGAGTTTTAGAAGACTTAACAGATTCTAAGTCAAACTTCCTTAAGAGCTCCTTGATGTATTTTTCTTGACAGAAGAAAATTCCATCAGGAGATTGACTAATCTGGAAACCTAAGAAGAATTTTAACTGCCTCATCATACTCATCTCAAATTCACTTTGCATGAGGGAGGAAAATTTATTACACATGTTGACATTAGTTGATCCAAAAATAATGTCATCGACATAAATTTGAACTAGCAAAATGTCTTTATCCTTTTGCATGGTAAATAGAGTTGAATCAGTATTTTCCTTTTTGAAATTCCTTTCCTCAAGAAAATTCTTCAATCTATCATACCAAGCTTTAGGAGCCTACTTAAGACCATAAAGAGCTTTCCTTAATTTAAAGACATGGTCGGGTTTGTCAAAAGCTTCAAAACCTAGAGGTTGCTCAACATAAACTTCTTCTGTAATATAACCATTTAAGAATGCACTCTTTACATCCATTTGAAAGAGTGTGAAGTTTTTGTAGCAGACAAAAGCAAGGAGCATCCTAATTGACTCTAATCTAGCTACAGGGGCAAAAGATTCCTCAAAATCAATACCCTCTTCTTGAGAGTATCCCTTAGCTACAAGTCTAGCCTTATTTCTAACAACAATCTCATTTTCATCTAATTTATTCTTGAAAACCCATTTAGTTCCAATAATGGAATGATCCTTAGGCCGTGGAACAAGTTCTCATACCTTGCTCCTTTCAAATTGATTTAGCTCCTCTTGCATAGCTAAAATCCAATTGTCATCACACTCGGCCTCTTCAAACTTCTTAAGCTCTACTTTAGAGATAAATGTCACATTGGCACAGAGATTCCTAAGAGAGGATCTAGTCTTAACTCCTAAAGAATGATCACCTAAAATTTCATCTATTGGATGGTCTTTGACATACTTCCAATCTCTAGGAAGAGCAGGATTTTCATCCTTGACAGGAATAATATCTAGAGAAGTAGAAGAGGGTTCTAAAGATTTTTCTACTTGAAGAGAATCACTAGGCTTTTCTAAAGAAAGAGAATCCAGTTGTTTATCCAAAGTATCATCCTCATCCACATTGAATGTGGGTTGAAGGGTCTCATCAAAGTTAACATGAACTGATTCTTCAACAACTAGAGTTCTCTTATTTAATACCCTATATGCTTTACTGGTAAGAGAATAACCAAGAAAAATTCCAAGATCTGATTTGGAATCGAATTTTCTTAAGTTATCCTTAGTGTTGAGAATGAAGCATTTACTACCAAAGACTCTAAAATACTTAACAGAAGGAGTTTTTCCACTCCAGAGCTCATATGGAGTTTTCTCAAGAATAGATCTTATTGAGACCCGATTGAGTACATAGTAAGCTGTTGAAACAGCTTCAGTCCAGAAGTACTTAGGAAGTGAATTCTCATTAAGCATAGTCCTAGCAAGCTCTTGGAGAGACCTATTTTTCCTCTCAACAACACCATTTTGCTGAGGGGTTCTAGGAGAGGAGAAATTGTGCTCAATTCCATACTTGAGACACAAGAGTTCAAATTTCTCATTTTCAAATTCTTCACCATGATCACTACGAATAGCAACTATGGTGAGCTCCTTTTCATTTTGAACTATTTTCCTAAAGCTAGAAAAGGTATCAAAAGTCTCATCCTTAGACTTCAGAAAGTATACCCAGGTGAATCTAGAAAAGTCGTCAACAATGACAAAGACATAGAATTTTCCTCCTAAGCTTGCTATATTAGAAGAACCGAAGAGGTCCATGTGAAGGAGTTGGAGAGGCTTAGAAGTTGAAATTGCATTCTTCGATGCAAAGGAACTTTTGATCTGTTTACCCATTTGACAGGCTTCACAGACCTTATCCTTCTCAAAGGATATCTTAAGGATTCCTCTAACTAAATTCTCCTTAGTAATCTTAGCTAAAGTATCCATCCCTACATGTCCTAATCTCCTATGCCAAATCCAAGAATCATGGGAAGAATTAACAGCAAAACATTTCTCATTATTACAAACAATATTATCTAAGTCAATGATATAGATATTCTCTTTCCTGAAACCAGTAAAGAGAACCTTGCAATTGGTTATATCCTTAATTAAACAGGAATTTTTCTTGAAAACTACTTTATAACCCTTATCACATAATTGACTGATGCTTAGTAGGTTATATTTTAGACCTTCAACTAACAGAACATTTTCTATAATGAGGTTATCAGGATTACCTATGTTGCCGATGACAACAATTTTACCCTTCTGGTTTCTACCAAAAGTGACGTTTCCTTTCTTCTTGTTGATAACAGCAAACATGGATGCATCTCCAGTCATGTGCCTAGAACAGCCACTGTCCAGGTACCACTGATTTCTTATTGGAGACGCATCATCCTGCAAAACAGAGATCAAGTAGTCTTCTTAGGTACCCAAATCTTTTGGGTCCTAGTGTTAGGCCTGGTCCCCTTAGGAACCCATTGCAGTTTACTGCCAGATTTTATATTGTTTGATTTTAAGGGACACTCAAAGGATTTATGTCCTACTTCATTACATGCATGACAAGTGGACGGTTTAACAAAGAAATTCTTGAAAGCTTTCCTTTTATTGAACTTATCATAACCTATACCTGCCTTATCATGAGTAGCTCTATGATTTCCTATCAGCAGTGTTAGGTTCTTGCTACCATTTGAGAACCAAATAACAAGTTTATTCAAAGTCTCATTTTTCGTTTTAAGTTCACTAATCTCCTTGACATGCAGATTACACTTTTTAGCATGCATTTCTTCCATGTTTGCATTTTCCTTTTTCAACAGATTATATTTAGTTTTAAGCATGCCGAATTGTTTAACCAAATCATTAAATGCATCAACCATATCACCATCATCATCAGATTCACTGTCATTAGAGGAAACACTAACCTCATTTTCGTGTGCCATAAAGTACAGGTTGGCTACTTCCTCATCTTCTGAAGAAGATGTGTCGCCTTCACTGTCATCCCAAGTGGCCTTCATAGCCTTCTTCTTAAACTTCTTGGGATATTTCTTGGCCTGTGGGCAATCTACCTTCATGTGGCCAGGCTTGCCACACCCGAAACAGGTAATCTCCTTGTCTTTAGGAGGTTTTTCATTCCTTGAAAAACTTCTCCCTTGCAGCCTCTTCCTACGGAGAAACTTGCTGAATCTCCTAGTGATGAGAGCAATGTCCTCATCACTTTCTTCTTCTTCTTCCTCAGAGGCTTCATTTTTGCTTGAAGAGGCTTTCAGAGCAATATCCTTCTTCTTTGAGACCTCTTTCTCCTTGAGATCTTCTTTTTCGATTGCCCTCATTATGATCTCATGCGTCATGAGAGATCCATTGTGCTCTTCAAGTTTTAGGACTTTGAGATCCTTTGCTTCCTGAATACACAAAATCGAAGTAGACTCACCTAGTTTGGGGCAAAAATCTGAGAGGGAATCGCCTGGAGAGCTCTGCTGGGCTTGAGCTGAATACCGAGAGAGAAAGTATGGAAAATAGTAGCGGCTATAGTGCATTAATCACAAAACCTCTTTCCTTAAATAGGTTATCACTATAATCCTCTATTTACCATTATGTCATTACTTAGTCATTTATTAACCTAATCACTAATTCTCCCAATTTTATTCATAAAACATATGCTACAAGTTGGTTAAGTAAATTGGTTCAATGAAATCGGGTGCTACACTAACACATGCTATAATATGCAAATAGCATCAGTAGTTGATAAAAAAGGATGAAGGAAAAAATTTATTGTTGAAGATTATGAAATTGTACCAATCATGACGATTTTACTGTCTCCCCCCAAAGAATCCTAGACAAAAACAACGAAATTATCAAATGAAAAACAATCACCACTCACATACAAAATAAACATATTGAAAACACTTCTCAAAAAAAAGTTTGGTGCTTCAATTATAATTTTTCATCAGATTGAAGTAATAATTATATGCATTCGCTAACATAACATACTAAAATTCTTCCATAAAACAGAATTCCAAAAAAAAAAAAATCTCAGCATTGATCAATCCTTTCTATTAACATTACTGAGCATAAGTATTACTTACTGATGAGAATAAATAAAGCCTCTTCAAAATGCACATATGTGAAAGCCGAATAAGTAATTTAAAGAACAAAAAATCAAAGAGTTCCATAATTTTAAATAGGCATCATGCCTGTAATAAACGAGTTAGCTTGCTATCTCGATAAGGTACATGGCCTCCTTTTCTTTGCTTATCTCTCAATGCACTTATAACATTGCCAAGGGCCAACAAACTCTTGTTGATATGAATTCCTAAGGTAATAACAAAAAGGTGCAAGTACATTTTAAAATTCGATACATCATAAGAATAATATTTAAAAAATGCAAATCATTCTTTAAACATGAACTAAATGTAAAAATTGTCAACTTTACCTTCTTTATGACGCACGTCATTAGCACCTGTTTGTTTTGCTTGTTCTGAACCAGCTAGATCCACCAAATGGAGTTTTGCACATAGTACATCATCACTTGTATCTTCATGAGATACACCAGCCAGGCCGCCAACGCTTTTCTTTTGCTCCATGGTAATTGTAAACATAGCATGTGATCGACTGTAAAGCATATAAACACGTTTCTCAATCAAATGTCATAATAAAAAAACTCAATCATAATACAAGGTGTTCACTATAAATAACAGAAGTTGACTACAAATTCAATGATTCTAAATCTTATAATACCACTTGAACAAAGAAAAGGCAACAAGAAACAACGAAAAGCATGTAATCCAAACCTTGACTGACTATTCATGTTGGTACTCGCTGTTGCGCGAGATAAAGAACCTCGCGACAAGTATGAGGCCATATCTTCTTTGGTTCTAACTTCAGCCTCAGTAACACCTGCTAGTGTTACCCCTCCATTAACAGTTTCTCTTATTAGAAGATGAGCTCTCACGGGCACAAAGGGTTTACGAAGAGCCCCCCTGTGGACAAGCATCAGCAAAGACAATACAATAAATAACACATGCCTGTTTGACAATACTGGACCTTCGACCAGATAATTGGGAGCTCAGAGGACCAACTAACTGCTTCAAGAGTCCCCTGAAACATGGGTAATCAGCAACACCTGATGGACAAGCATAATTCAACAAAGAAATGAAAAAAAATTAACATCCCTTGTGGACAAAATATATTTTAAATTTAAACTTATAGAGGTAGTGTTACAGCTCAATAAAAGTAATATTTCACATATCAAAAGCCCAATGCAACTCTTTCAATGCTGAGATTTTTTTTTTTTTGAATTATGTTTTATGGAAGAATTTTAGTATGTTATGTTATCGAATGCATATAATTATTACTTCAATCTGATGAAAATTTATAATTGAAGCACCAAACTGTTTTTTAAGAAGTGTTTTCAATATGTTTATTTTGTATGTGAGTGGTGATTGCTTTTTATTTGATAATTTCGTTGTCTTTGTCTAGGATTCCTTGGGGGGAGACAGTAAAACTGTCATGATTGATACAATTTCATAATCTTCAACGATAAATTTTTTCCTTCATCCTTTTTTATCAACTACTGATGTTATTTACATATTCTAGCATGTGTTAGTCCTGCTCACACAAATGCTAAGGAGACGTTGAATACTTTTGGAATATGCAAATCATGCTCGGAATATTCAAAACAAGGCAATTGTAAGAAATTTTGTCCAATATGTTTTGCTTTCTAAAATTATGTGTTTTCTCTTAATGTCTTCACTATTTTAAATTTTATTCTACAGGTTAACCGTAATCCTGCGGCAACTCAAATTCAAAAAATGAAGAGCCAAATTGAACAATTGCAATCTGAGCTTCAATTGTATCGTCATGACGTAGGTGCACCATATGACGAACTTCAGGTTTATTACCATTTTCTGTTTGTCTTACTTAAATTTCTCTCTTTACTCTATTGAAGGCTGAAATGAATTGGCTTGCCGCGATGGATCTTACGAGAAAAAAGTTCAAGAGTTGGAAATAGAGAAACAGACTTTACAAGTTAAATTGATGTCAAAATTCTTTTTTGATTGAAGGACTTTTGAATATTAATTTTTATGTGATTTGCAGCGAGAAATCGAGGTACTTAGATGTAATGTTGCAAATATATCTTCTAAGTTGGAGGAAGAATATTTTCAGAAATTGAATGTACTTGTAGCGCAGGTGAACTTTTAATATCTTGCCAGAGATAAAATTGTTTTTATATTGTGGTCTCATTAGTTTGCTGCTTATGTTTCTGAATTGAAAAAGAAGGAAGATGCTCAATCTCAATTAGTGAGACAAAAGCAAAAGATTGATGAAGTTGCAAAGAGATTTCTGGATGAGATCCAATTAATAAAATCTCAAAAGGTTTGATTATATCCTTGATGGAAAGGGATTTTCTAGAATGTTGTTTATAGTTATTCGTTGGTAACAATGTAATTTCTTCACTTTAGGTTCTACTGCAGCATAAGATTAAACAAGAGTATGAGCAATTTCGGTTATGGAAGGCTTCATTAGAAAAAGAAGTGCTCCAGGTGCTCACTTTATTTGATAATAATTTGATAATTTGTCATGCATACAAACATTTTATCGACAAAGGTAATGGATTTTAATTTTGAAGTATAGTAGCTATTGATCTGAAGATTTTCTATTGATAGTTATTATCAATTTTAATCGGCCAAAAGATGTCATATCATTCATATGGAAATAATCTAATTCATCATCTAACTAAAACATTGTTAGGATGAATTTTTGTGACGTTATAAGGTTTTTCACTTAACTACATTTTTTTAAGAGAAAATGGTGGATAGTAATCATGTTTTATTTTCTTTCATTAACTAATGTCTTAGATCAGATTAATGAAAACCCGTTTGATTTAATGTTTTGGTGTAGAATTCAAGCTTAAAGAATTACTCCGTGAATAGGTCAATGAAATTTCCCAAAAAAAGAAAATTTAAGTGTGACTCACAGAAGCAGACATGCATTTCATCTGTTACCCTACAAGTTGTTTCGAACTGATAAAAAAGAAAACCTTATTTGGAAATTTGTGAAAAATAAGGTTTGGTGTTACAAGGGCAGTTGTTATACATCAGTTCTTAATTGTCTTTTCTATTAAATTACTACTACAACTAGGAAATTTGCTCGTCTCTCACCTTGTCGAAGGACATGGATATGTCAGAATCTGAATGTTCAGACAATTATTATTCAAATAATAAAGATTGGGTCTGGTCAGCAGCTGAGAGAAAAAATAATAAAAAAAATAGAGGTTGTTCAAGTACGGCTAGTGGGAATAGCTCTGGATTATGCTCCTGCACTAAAGCTTCATCTTGCAAGACAAGTAAATACAAGTGCAAAGCTAACGGAGGTTATTGCGGATCGTCATGTGCTTGCTTAATCTCTAAGCGTAGAAATCGAGATGGGAAAAGTGAGCAGGATGTGCAATCTCAGATGCAAGTTGAAGAAAATAGAAATGGTTCTGAAATTGATGAAACAGATAGAAACCAGGGTCTTTCTTCGCATGGAGCAATGTTACCTCAAAGTGTATTAGTTGACAAGCCTGTCGAGGCTAGAAGAAAAGCTTTATCTGACATTGGCAACACTCTGGTATTGTATTATACTTCTTTCTTCATTTCTACTCTATGTCAAAAATCAAATCTTTTACAGTTTGACGACTTCGAATAATAAGATGCGTGAAAATAACTAAAGACATAACATCAAAATAACATATCATATGAATTGTATAAAAAAGTTCTTTTGTTTTATGGCGAGTCATTCAAGAGTCCATTATCCTATATTCTTTCCTTCAAAATTTATGAATTAATTTTCATTTTTTGCATGGATTTTGATATTGCTGATCTGTCTTTAAAGTTACCCAGAGAGTTTTCAAGGATAAGATGTTCTTCTGTTTTTGAACATTGATTGGATCAAGTGAAGGCAGCTGTTATTTGATTTTCCTGATATGAATATTTCTTTATTAACTTTATTGATTATCCTTGCATACAGTAGAAGGACAAAAGAAAAAGTTGAAGAAAATGAGCAACTACTGAATCAACGAAGGTAGCGAAATGGAGGTGTATTACATTCGATTCGTCATTCTAGAAATGATTGCATTAATTTGCAATTTCTTTTTTAATTTTGATTCACAGGGACCTGATTGGAGAGTATAGGAACTCTGTCAAAGACCTTACAAAATCGGAGCCTTAGATTCTTGCCGGCTTTTCGTACATCGTTAACTATCCTACCTTAATGTTTGTTGGGTAAAAACCAAACTAATCTTTCAATAGATTAGCCAAAAATTAACTGAATCTTCTCAGAGAAAATTTGGTTTCATCGTCTCACTGTTTTGTACATCAATTGAATTTTGGGTTGCACATATTTTGTGTAGAACACCTTTTCATTAATGTTTAGATTTTTTTCATTCAGAGCTGGTTTCTTTTAAGCATGCAGACATTAAAGTCAAAGGGTCAAGAAGCAGGCACATAATTTTATAAACTATTTCAATATAAAAGTCTGTTTACATAAGTTCTCATAAAAAATTAGAACCAATTTTTCCATGATAATATCAACTATTAACATGAGAATATAATTAAAAATATGAACCGTTAACCATTAAGGTGTAAATTACACCTTAATTTTCTAAGTTTAAAAATTGTGTCCTCTTTGTGGTTTCTTTCGTATTTATGTGTCTTGAGTGTTTTTTCTTTAATATAATCCATAAAAATACAAAAAATCAGTAAAATCAAAACTAGGAAAAATTTCATTTTTTACTAATCCGTCAATCATTTCTTTGGACACGTGACTCAAATTTTTATGCCAATAATTAGGCAGAACTTTAATTATCTATAATTGTTGATGAAATTGATAGAGAAAATTCTTTGTTTCTTTAATTTCGTTTCCTCCTAAATAAGTATACTTTGAAGCTCACTAACATGACATTATCTTTAATAGTATTGTAATTCATTTGCAATGACTCATACTCAAAAGGTAGCAAATAATAATGAATTGGACAAGGAAATTTCATTCACTTTCATACTCATTGATCTCAATCCAAATGTTGTATTTATCATTTCTATAATGTGTTCAGGCATTATAGTGAACCACCAAATTAAAAAAGTCTGTTATTATCAAATTAACATGACATTATCTTTAATTTATTTAATTTGATGATTACAGACTTTTTTTAATTTGGGCACTTTAATAACTAACAAATTAGTTAATTGTGAATTTCAAGAAAAAATTATGATAACAATAATTATAGCAAAATTGTTATTTTATGTGTCAAAATCAACTTTAGTTATTAAAAATTATTTAAATCTCTATTGTTTAAGTCACAAAAATATGTGTATTAACTTTAAGTTGAAAACTAAAACTTTAATTTTTTTTCCAAAAAGAAGAAACCTTAATTCTCAAAAAATCAAAACTTAAATTCTAAAAATCAAAACTTTTATTCTTAAAGACAAAATCTTAATTCATAAGAATTTGAAACTATGTTTCTCAAAAATCAAAACTTTAATCCTCAAGACGTTGAAACTTTAGTTTCTAAAAAATCAAAACTTTAACTTTTAGAAAACTGAAACTTTAATTCTTAAAAGTAGAAACTTTGAATTCAAAATTGAAATTTAATGAAAGCAATGCTTTTCAATGATTTTGTTCCTTTTTAACATTTCACGTGGATTTCGAATCTGGTTTATTATGTGAAGTAAATACCATGTTATTTGATTTTGTTTTCTGAGTTTTATCTCAAACTTGAAATCTCCAGTATACTTGGGAGATGAATGAGAGATCTGTAAGTATTATTTTGAATGTATTAATAGGTATGACAAGCTTTTGACGTTACCCTGACGTGTTAAAGATTAATATTTGAAGATTATTCTAATTTAATTAGCTGAATTAAATCATTGATCAGGTTATTAAATCAATTACAAAACTTTATTATATACATTTTTATGATAATTGTAACCAATAGGAGGTTGCCGACCCTTGATACATTGAGTAGGAGAGAGAGAGAATCAAGTGGACGTGAGATGGTGAAGATTAAAATCATGTTTGGCATTGACAGGTGGCAATTAAAGGTTGGGTATTATTATGGTCTTATGGTGAGGAGCAATCGTAGGGCCTCAGGATCTGCGGAGCCCCACTGATTTGCCGGAGTCGGGTGGGAATATAGGCCACCCGCCCATAATGACCCTACGAAGCAGGACCTTCATACAATAGAAGCCATACGTGATCTTTCTAGATATCAATAATATTATTAATTTATTCTCTTAAATTATATAAATTCCAAATATTAACTTTTCTCAGGCATGAGACTATTTTTTTATTATAAAAAATAACTATTATGGAAATCAAAAATATATATTTTTCAAATATCTATTCTTTTATTTATTCATTCTAGTTCTAGAACTGTGAATAACCACCGTGAGGCGTGAGATAGTATCAATTTGGTTATGAAGTTTTAAAAAAAAAATTTGATCATTTTATTGGGTTATGGTCATTATCTTTTTGTGCAGGCCACTGGGGGATCCGTCTTACTTGTCGTGGAATCGAAATCCGTCTGGACAAACAAATTAGGTTCTTCTCAGCTTCACTTATGTTACGGTTGCCCAACTCTTCATTGCTCTTTGAACAAGTTTCTTTTCTAACACGTTGAGACCCGTACTCGTATGAGTTTGAATTCTCGCATTATGAGTATATATAGAGAATCATGAACTGATTAGCTCGCGATTGATGATTAATCGTTAGCATTGCACAAATTATGGATGAAACTGTGCTTATGTTTTTGGCAGCGTTACTATGAATTTGGATAATCCACGATGTTACGAGGATGAAAGAAACATATAATTTGTGCTAGATACAAACAAGGCATGCATATTCTCTGCTGCTTTTAGAGACAGAATGCGTTTCTCTGTCTATCTCTCTCCTCGCTCCCCCAAAGAGAGAGAGAGAGAGAGATGAGAGTGATTGGAAGCCTGTCTGAATCATGGTTGGCTTTATTTTCATGGGAGAGTTGTACAGAGATCTTTAAGCACGCAGTCGCATGAGAAATCAATCACTGGATTTCATCTTTCATCTCCATTAATCATTATTTCATAACTTTTTTGTCTAAAAATGATTAAACGATGGAAACAAATCTCCTACACGTCAAAACAACATAAAACAAAGCAAGACAGCAACTTGGAAGACTAAACAGCTGTTCTGTCAAACATTCCTTTGGCTCCTTTGCTGAACAAGTTATGAATCTGCAACCAGAATCAGAGCAGCTTGACAATGTATTTGATTTGTCTTTTAGAGAAACTTGTAAAATATGTATTTATAGCCTAAAATTACCTGCTTTGAGGAGAGTCCAATCTTCTCCAAGTCCTTCAGCTACAACACCCCCAAAAAAAAAACAAAAAAGTTTCTCTAGATCTGACTTCAAACATAGATCCAAACATTTAAAGATTGTCTCACCGATTTTAATGGACTTCTTTCTCTCAGCTCAACTATATACTCTGCCATTTTTACTCCAATTCCCTAGAATTCAACAAGCCAAATCTCATAATAGTAAACAAAAAATGAAGAATGACAATTCATCCAAGTTTAGTTATCCTTATTGTACTATGAGTCATTTACCTTTAACTCAAGTAGTTCCTCTCTGCAATGAAGTAAACCCGCCGAAATTGGTTAGTACTATCGTTTCCAACGAACAGTTGAAATAATTAAGTTGAAGACGAAGACAAGATAAACTAACCTGCTGGCTGAATTCAGCAAATCAATATATTCTTGTGCAAAACAAATCTGTCCACATATATGGATCTAAAATATTAACAAAAAGCAAAAACCAACAAGTGAATAAGGTCTTAGATGACTTTAGAAATATACCTGTAAACTCAAACTCATTGCACTAAACTTATCCAGTGGGGTGTCTATAGTGTCAAAAGGAAAGGAGTTATAGGAGTCTCTGGCTCAAATTTCTCCGGAAAAAGTATATTTGCAGACGAGAAGTCCGACTCCGTTGATTTATGATTTCCATTGACGTTAATGTGGGAAAGAGCTTTTCTAGAACCCTGCAACTCATGTTTGCTCTTGCTTACTGGCGAAGACCAATCGGAAGGAGCCGAAGCCAAAATGCTCTTATGCGTTCTAAATATCCCCTCTGGCTCATTGTCAAAGTACTCACCTAATAGAAAAATTCACATTATGCAAGTAAAGAAGTGTTTCTAAAGATAACATGAACAAATAAAATATATGATAACATGAACAAATAAAATATATGAAAATACCAGTGCATTTTGGTTTGGAGTCCAGCAAGGTCTTACCAATAACTCCATTTGTGTCTTCTTTGACATTCTCATTCGTTCCGTCTTCCTGCAATCAACAGAGTTTCAATAAAAAGACAATTTTTTACATGAATCAATCTTGTTACGTGATAATTATCAGTAATTTTATACCTCCAAGCAAGAATTAAATGGCTGTGGGGCTTCATCATGCAGTAAGTGTCTGAAACTCAAAGATATAATCCTGTGCATAAAGACGTATGTTGATATAAGAAAAATCTGAGAAGAAACTATGTCTCAATAGCTTATTATGTAACCAAATCATAGTAAGATACATACAACAAACCTTTCTTTTGGGTTGGCAGTCTTGTTAGTTTTCGCTGAACTGCAAAGACAGGTATTGAGTTTTCTAATAGAGCTAGGAGTTTTAACAAAGAATGTAGAACCAACAGCTACCGTTCTTTGTACACTCTTCGTCTTGCCTTTCGATTCAAGCCAAGCATGGAGTTTAGCTTCCATGTCGACACTCCCTTTTGGTGGTTTCTCTTTTCCAACACCTGAACAAATATAGTTGGTGATGTGGCGGGATCAAGCTGTCAAGCTGATTGTATGAACAGATTCATTGTACTCTTCTGGATTCTACGACCAAAGGTGTCGCGACCTAGACACTGTACCCGTATTTCCCGTACTATTTTTTTTTTCCCATAAATACTTTAAATAAACTCTAGGCGGAACCTAAACCGAAATCGAAACCAGAATCGAAATCAGAATTGAAATCTAACTTTTAAACCTTTTAAAACAAGTTTAAAATTAATTAAATCCATTTAAAACAATTAAAACATTTATTAAATCGGTGAAGGGAAAAACCGGAAGGGCAGAGGAAAAATAGAAGCAGCGCCCGATCGCTGCATATTGCAGCGACTAATCTTACTCTCTGGAATCCGATTCCAGAGAGCAAAACTTCACATCCCCTGCACAATTCTCTAATTCTTCATTTCATATATCCCGAAACATACATACTTCACCAATTATTAGCTCAACTATTTCGGCTTAAACGCACTTCGAACTTTTGTAAAAACAAATGGCGTCGGTATGTTTGAAAGTGTACCTTCCCTCCTGATTTAAAACGTCCAAGCAGTTTATAAAAACAGGTTTTTAAAATGTTTAAAACCTCAAAACGTAAACCTATCAACTACCAGAACCAAGCATCCTAAAATGTTCTATACAATTCATCAGCCCAAAACATTCAAATAACCCCAAAATCTATACATACGTCTCCACGGGTCAGGTAAGCGTCGACTGCGCCAGCACACCACCACAGCCATCCTCCGTCAACTGGACTCAAGCCTCAGGAGGAGGAATCTCATCCTCACCTGTATCCTCGTAATCACCTACACCATACAGACACACTATGAGATGAAATCCCAGTAAACTCTACGTAAATGCAACTATATGCTATGCGTGTGAGTTCAGAAATCATGCAGCATTTTCTTTACTTTACTCTGTGGGTGTCACCGAGATCTCAACCTCCTAACCGGAGAGAGCCCATCCAGCGGTCGGACTACTCTTTCCAGTTAGAAGAGGGGGGTACACGCTTACAACACGTACAGCTGTGCCTGAGCCCCATCTCGCATGACCTATAACTGTATGAGTATGCAATAGATGTGGTATTGTGACAAGCCCCTGCGTGCCTCCACAATAGGTCGAGCCCCTCTCCAGGCCACATCGCCATTTCCTTTAAAACATCATGCAGAAATTCATTTTCTATGTTCTTTTGAAAACACGTGATGCATAAACAGTTCATAACAGAATTTAAACACTCAGCATACATACCATCAAGACTGTAAAACATAATCTACAAAACAATTAAACCTAATTACCCAACCAAAGGAATATAAACTAGTGCGTCTCCAAACTCCTCGAAACGACTTCGATATACGGTGTAGGCCAATCGGCCAGAAAAGAATCACGAGAACTTACCTCGTGTCCAAAGCAGCTCAAGCTCCGTCCACGAGCGTTGTTTGTCTGAAGCAAAACACAATATTCGCCGTTAAAACTAATTTAAGCTACTTAACGTCCAAATAAATAAAACCTTAACTCAGGAATCTTCCTAAAGTTCTAATCCACTTTATTAAGCTATTCATTCGAGCAATTTACACTCGGCACCTCAATTTTCACTTTACGAGTTTCTCCTTAAAAACCCAAAAATCCCTAATTTTTAACTTTTTCACAAATTGGTTAACTTCGTCCAATAACGTCAAATACGTGCAATATATACTTAAGCACGGCTAACCTATTAATTACGAACCCTAATTCGCGTTTTTAACGAAAAAGTATCGAAACCCTAATTGCCTAAAACGCCATAAATATCGAAATAAGAGCTCTAAGATTGTAGGCTCATACCTAGAACGTCGATTGGAGGAGAAAGCATGAAGAAACGGAACGATCGAAAGGAAAAACGAAGGTCGGCGTGAAGAGGAATCGTCGCGGGCAGAGAGGAGGCTGAGAGAAAAATTGAAGAAAGAAGCTTCTGGCGTGAAAATGGTGAAGGAGAGGGAGGATTTGAGTTTTAATTAAAATTTGGTTTGCAAAATTACCATTTTGCCCTTAGTACATATTTTATATTTATTTCGTCGTTCGTTTCGTTAATCGGCCAACGACTCGACTTCTCGAAACTTCCTTATTTTGCCGATAACTCCTATTCATTACCAGGGCTTTATTAAAACTGCCCGTTCGCAAATCGGACCTCATTTACTATTTTTACTAAAACGTCATTTGCATTATTAGAAACTTAATTACTCGGAATATAGCGTCATAACTCCAGAAATTCTCGTAAATTTTTTAAAATTATTATTATTTGTTAGGATCGTAATGACGCTTTCTTTTCGTAAAACGGACCTGATTTGACATATTTACCAAAGATGTCATGTTTTATTAATATAATATATTAAATCCAAAAATCCGTACAACTTGGGTATTACAAAAGGAATACATATGCAATAAAATTCCTCAAGAAACATACACTAAATTTTGAGTTGATATAAGGAGAAAAACATAATTCTCTACCAAGCAAGCAATCATCAAAGAGTGGCTTGTCCCGCCTAGAGAGTCCTGCAATATACGCGTAAGTTTACTTTCTCGATATGGCACTCGAGGCAGGTTTCTATTCAATGCATATAGCACGTTTGACAAAGCAAATAAAGACTGGTTGATCTTCCCACTCTCTTGAAGTCGAATCCCTTCATTGCAGCTCCTTCTATTATCTTCGTTTCCTGACCAAATCAAAGCTAATATAAAACTTAAAAAGCTGAGTAGGAAACTTGATTTCAAACAAGAAGATCCTCGATGAGTATGGAAGTTTTACCAGCCAAATCTATGAGGTTGAGTTTTCCACTGATAAAGCCTCCAGATCCATCAGAACGAGGAGTGGAAACAATAATCACAAGCACTGCATGGCTTCTGCTTGAAACATCATTAAGACCCGTGTGTGCAGTTTTCCTTCTCCCAACTCCTCCCGAAAATACCTCATGAAATTCTGACATGGTCTTAACGGGGACTTGAGATAGTCCCCTTAAATGAATTTTCCCATCTTTTTCATCCCAAATTGAAATTTCTTTGGCCTTAAGCTCTAGAAGATCATAACATCTATCTAAGTACACCTTATAATATGAAATCTCTGCCACACTTTTTGTCCCCGTACACATTGACAGAATTTTCGACATAGCTAGAGGCATGAGGCCGGCTTTCTCCTCGGTACGGGCAGGTGGAAACTTGGGAAGATCCTGATGATGGTAATAGTAGTGAATTTGATGAAGAAGATGAAGAGGAAAATGACTTAGATTTCGAAAGTGACTGGGAGGAAGAAAGAGATTCTCCATGTACTTCCTTTGTTGACCAACTCACAGTGAATAATTATGAGGAGGCCCTTATAAAAGGTAATGTATCCCCCCTGTTACTCTTTATTTCATTCTATTATGTTCTGTTTTATATCGTTTCTATTCAATGCTTATTGTTTAAATGAAAATGTGTTGTTCAAACATTTACCTAAAGTATTGATCGTTTGAGCTTTAGGATAGGAAAATATTTCTCTATAACCATTAATTTGTGGAGTGGGTTGCTTTGTCTTTTCGTCAAATATTGCATGGATCAGAATTATGAATGTGTTTGTGGGGAACGTATATGAAATATGATGTACTGGCAGCATATACATGGGAATTTGGTAGAGAGTATTTTGCTAAATTCCAATGATCAAAATTTTTATTTGGAGATAAAACCATCTATTCTAACTTAGGCTGATGGCTACTTAAAGCAATTGTGATAGAGGATGGGATTGTGCTATATGTTAGAATTTGGTGTGACCCGAATTCTAGTTGGGTCGGGTCAGGCCCGTATATCAATATTAGGGTTTTAGGTTTTCTCTATATATTGATGCTTGAGTCGCAAAACTCATTGTACCGAATTGTTATTAGTGATTCTCTCCTCTGCCCGTGGTTTTTTCCCTTTCTAGGGTTTCCATGTAAATTCGGTGTCCATTATTTCTCATTTTTCTTTTTCGGTTTTCTGTGATCGTTCGTTACAGGTGGATTAGGGCGTCTAATCCTAACAACTGGTATCAGAGCTTCGAGGTTGAAGTAGTTTTAGAAATTCAAGGTTTGAATATTCGAAGGTATCGAGCGATTTCAGGATTGTAATTTCGGTAAGTAAAATTACAACTTTGAAGGAAAAAGAAAAAAAAGGTTTTTTGTTTTTGGTTTTTTGGTGTGCAGCGTAGTGACGTACAGAATCAAAACAAAAGGAGAAAATAGAAAAGATTTGTTCTTTTCTAATTTCCACAGCAGAAAGGTGGAAATTGAGAAAGAAATAAAAAAAAGGAAAAAAAGAAAAGAAAAGATTTGTTTTTCTTTTCGTTTTTGGTTTGTTCTTCTTCATCGCGAAGAACAGAGAAAGAACAGAGGGAAGAGAGGAGTGCCCGAGCCAGCCCGAGCTCGCCGCCGACCGCCGCAGCCGCAGAACCCGCCGTCGCGCGCACATTCGCCGCCGATCAAAGCCGCGCGCTCGTCAGAGAACAGAGGAGCCTGTTCTGTTCTGCCCGAGCCCACAGCCCCGACGCGTAGCACCGAACAGAGCCCAGCTGCCGCGAGGGAAAACTGTCCCCGCCGCCGATCTGCTCCGAATGCCGATCAGCACAGCGTCGTCGCTACCTTGCTGTCCAAGAACCGAACCGAGCTGTTGTCGCCGGGCATCGAACAGCGCTGATAAATTTGAAGCAGAAAGTTCCGATTTTTCAGAAATTTCAGAATTGGTTGCTGGAGAAGAAATTTCAGCATCTGTTTGTTCAATCATTCGAATCTGTTGTTTGGCCTACACAGATTCGTGGGATTGAACGTTGGAATTGAGACTTGAAACTTTTCAGTGCAATTATTCGGTTGGAATTTTGTGATTACTGCTGGTGTTGTTCTGAAGCTGTGTTCTTGAATTTGTTGGGCGAACATTGAAGGTGGAGAATAATTATTGGGGTTGAGATATTTTTGGGATATTTTTGGAAATAAAATTATCTGGTTTTCTGGGCATACTTGGATTGATTATTGGGTTGAATAATTAATCGGAAAATTATCGGTTTGTTGGGCTTTTTGGTTCAGAATATTTTGGAAGATTTATTCTGAATATTTGAGATTGATTATTGGGGTTGAATAATTGATCTGGAAATAGCTATTTTTGGGAATTGTTTTTGATAACAATGGCGGGTGAGGATAGCACAGGACCCAGTATTGAAAAATTTGATGGGACAGATTTCGCATTCTGGAGAATACAAATCGAAGATTACTTGTACGGGAAAGATCTTCATCTTCCTCTGAGTGCGAAGCCAGAGAAGATGGAAGACGGTGAATGGAATCTCCTTGATAGAAAAGTTTTGGGAGTCGTCCGATTGACGCTAGCCAAAAGCGTTGCTCACAACGTGGCGAAGGAGAAGACCACCGCGAGTTTGATGAAAACTCTATCTGATATGTACGAGAAACCGTCTGCGAATAATAAGGTATTTCTTATGAAGAAGCTTTTTAATCTGAAGATGATTGATGGTGCTTCAGTCGCAGCGCATCTGAATGAGTTCAATACTATTGTAAATCAATTGCTATCTGTGGATATTGATTTTGAGGATGAGGTTCGTGCCCTAATTTTGTTGGCGTCTCTACCGAATAGTTGAGAGCCTATGAGAGTTGCAGTTAGTAACTCAGTTGGAAGTGCTAAACTGGTATTCACCGATGTGAGGGATCGTATTCTTGCCGAGGAGGTTCGTAAGATTGATTCTGGTGTAACATCGATAGGTTCAGCTCTGAATGTTGAAAATAGAGGCAGAAGTCAAAGTAAAGGTCCGGACAATAGAAATCGAAGTCAGAGGAAGTCTGGAAAACACTCCAACTTTGAATGTTATCATTGTGGCAAGAAAGGACACATAAAGAGATTTTGTCACAAGTTTCTTCGGGAGAATCTGAATGCCAAAAGAAATGAAAAGATGTTCGAAGAGGGTGACACAGATGAGGAGGCAGATACAACTACCGAGGAGTCCTTTAGTGTGTACAACGAGGATGTTGTAAATTCTGATTGCCAAGATACGAGTTGGTAGTGGCGCTTCAATGCATGCCACTTCGTGAAAAGATTTCTTTACATCCGACACTTCGGGTGACTTTGGAAGTGTGAGGATGGGAAATGGTGACGTTGCAAAAGCTATTGGTATGGGAGATGTGTGTTTGGAGACCAACATCGGCAACACCTTGGTTTTGAGAGGTGTGAAGCACATCCCGGATATCCGCAAGAATTTGGTCTCGACTGGGAAGCTCGACGACGAAGGTTTTGGCAACACCTTTCGTGATGGAAAATGGAAGCTTACCAGAGGTTCATTGATTGTGGCGAGAGGAGAAAAATACTCCTTATTATATGTGATGCACGCGAAAATCGCGGATGCCACAGTCAATGTGATGGGTAATAAGGCTACAAAGTTTGTGAATTCACCTTTTAAGAGAAAGGTTGAGAAGACTCGGAAGAAGTCAGGTTCTCGGGTGAAGTTCAGGTTGGGGTCTGAGGGTACATCAGAGCTGGTGAGTCAGCCTATTACAGATGTTCAGTCATCAGGTTCAGTTTCACGTCAGAATGGTATCGTCAAAGGCAGAACCAAGTGGAAGGTTAAAACTCCGGGACGATATGATGAAATTGTGGGTTATGCATTGAATGTGTTCGAGGGTAACGATTCCTGTGTGGAGTCTTCGACATGTTCAGATAGAGTTCGTTGCAGCAACTCTGATAGTTCAGTGATACCATGGAGGAGGAGATGCGATTTCTTCTCAAGTAAGTCTCTCAAGTTTAAGCGGGCTTAAACTTGAATGGTATCGGATGCTGAGTTGGCCC
This sequence comes from Begonia masoniana, assembly GCA_022432975.1. Lineage (NCBI taxonomy): Eukaryota > Viridiplantae > Streptophyta > Magnoliopsida > Cucurbitales > Begoniaceae > Begonia > Begonia masoniana. The sequence continues at coordinate 9,750,406 of CM039505.1, read as the reverse complement.
ATCTGGGACCTTTGTGGTAGAGGAGCTTTTTTAATGGAGTTTTGCAGATTTGTTTCCTTGCACCGGAATTTCGTTGAAGGTGGAGATTGTCAGAGTTCAGTGTTCTGGATTCGCTTTGGGATGGGCCGAGTAGCCCGTTGGATCTCTCATGTGGAATTCGTGTCAATGTGGAGTTTGTTAGAATTTGGTGTGACCCGAATTCTAGTTGGGCCGGGTCAGGCCCGTATATCAATATTAGGGTTTTAGGTTTTCTCTATATATTGATGATTGAGTCGCAAAACTCATTGTACCGAATTGTTATTAGTGATTCTCTCCTCTGCCCGTGGTTTTTTTCCTTTCTAGGGTTTCCACGTAAATTCGGTGTCCATTATTTTCTCGTTTTTCTTTTTCGGTTTTCTGTGATCGTTCGTTACAGGAGGATTAGGGCGTCTAATCCTAACACTATATGCATAATTCTTGTGATTGGACTATTTTCTTTAAACACTGATTATTTTTATAGGCAAATATCTTGAAATTCGATAAAATTCTTTTCTTAAACCTTTTGCTATATCGTCTTTTCATTGAATTTTATTTTGCCATGATGAGTTGTTTATCTCCTGCTTATGATTTCTCTAGACTTTCTAAAGTTAAAAGGACTGTTAATGATCCCAGAGGTAGAACAACTTTTGGAACCAGACGAACTGGAAATTTTACATTTCAATTTGAAATCAAAATGAATCCAAGCCAAACGAATTGTAATTGACAGTAAAGAGAAACACACACTGTACACAAAAGATAAAGAAAAAATGTCGAAAAGAAAGATAGAAACCAGCTAGGAGGGTGGGCATAAAAATCCGCTCCTTCCAAAAATCAAAGAAGGAAGGAGATGGAGCCTCCGGCTCAACAGTTCCAGGACTTTCTGAAACCATATACACTGTTAAAGTTCCTCGATCCCCCTGTCGGTCTATGAGAAAGACCACCGAAAACCGATTTTGTGTGATTGAAAGGAAAGGGTGAAGGGTAGGACTGGTATATTTCAAAATTTATGCTAAACTCAACCTCCTCGCTAGTCTACTCGAGTCACTTCGCTACACCTTTATGAGCCTAATCGAATCAATGAAGGGTTCAGATTCGGACTCGAAAAACTTGGCTCGACGTGGCTCAAGTACGGCTACGTATGGCTCGAATTATTATATTTTTTGAATTTATATATTTACGTGTTAAAATTTAATCTTGCGTTGTCTGATTTAATGGGTGCGATAATAGCTTTTAATTTAGTTATTACATATAATTTTGGGTTAACAATTAAATGTAGTATATCTAAAGATTGGATGATGAGATTAAGGTAGGGTTCCTCACCAAAGAAATGCTTTTAAACTATTTTTTAAAATTATTATATTTCATAATTTTAATAATATTAAATCCTCTTTTTCGTTTTATTTTTTATTTTTTATTTTAAACCAAGAATATGAGATCGTGAATTTTGAGAAGAAGTGGTGAAATTTCCTGCGCCATTGACGAAGGTTTGTGACCTTGGATTGCCAATGGCGGCAGTAAGAAGAGTGGATAAAAAACTCCATTGAATTTCTCTTCGATTCCAATTTCACAAATTCTGTTCCGCTTGGGATGAAAAATAAACATCAATAAAAACACAACAAGAAATTAAAAGATGAGCAATATCTACAGCTTTGCAAGCACATTCATACTAAATGAATTTCCACACCATTCTCAATCGTAAATCATCCACCGACATTCCTAACTTGTAAAAAGCAAATAAAAAAAACAAATCACAAATAGAAATATTTGTGTAAATTTCTTTATCGAGGCTTATCAGGTAATAATTTCATAATAATCTGAACTAATTCATGTGCTTTCAATTTTAATAAGATTCTGGCTAAAAACATCAGCTAAGCTAACCATGTATGCAAATGCAAGGATATAGTCGGTTATTACAAAGCAAAAACCACGAGGATTACAAGATATTGTAAAAATAAAATAAAATAGAATTTTAGGGGTGTGTTGTGCAAGCAACGAAAAGCTGCAGCCTTTTTCTGCAAACATTTATTACTTCCGATTTGACTTTTCACTACTTTTTTTTCCTGCTTTTTTTCTTTTATTAATTTTATATTTTTGAATTTTTTAATAATTTGAAGTTAACTAAAACATTATATCTTTATAAAAATTAGTGAAAACACATCTTTGGTCAACACCGTGCCCCTAGTGAACCTAGCATTTTACAGCAGCTCGAAGTGGTCGTTGTGATGCCTAATTACCAACGTCTATTTCTCGGCGGTGCGAGAAAATTCTTCAATATCTTCTTCAGTAATAAATATGGAAAAAAATTAGATGATCATTGCATTATTATACTTACTAAAATCAATACCAACGGTGATAAAAGAGGTGGGAGAGATAGTGTGGTCCAAGAATCAGTAGGGTGTTTATTTTTATTAGTCTTTTAACTTAATATTATGATTATCTTGATTACACTCTAAAGTTGAGATTTTTAAATATCCGTAAATCTATAAAAAAAATTAAATTATTAAATATGTATATAGGTCTTTCCTAAAAAAAGATTAATTAATTAAATTGATAATTGAATAAGAGAAATGTCACGTTCAATAGTCATTTATACCCAAGCTGCTTTGTCAATTCACGAACTAATCAAAATATCAGAAGATGATCATGATTTGATTGATAACCTGATTAGTCAATAATTAAGTTGATAAATCAAAATCAATGCCCACTTCTCAAAAAATTAAAACTTAAATTAGATTATTTCTTGTAAAAATAAGAGTTCGAAAAAAAAAATATATTTTCAATTTCAATATTGTCATTGTCGCTTCTGTATTAAGTGGACTCGCTCCAAGTTATGTTGTGTCCTTCTTGAGTTGTGACAGTTGATATTGTAAGAAAAACAAATTAGTTCGTAATTTTAAGTTACACAATCGGTCAAGATTCGAATGATTCTAATTTAACTAATTAGTAATATTAAAAATTAACTGCTTTTATTAATTATCATTCAAATATGAGGGGGAATATGTTTCAAATGAATATAAATAGACCTATAAGAAGGACAGTTTCATATTTAATGAAAATTTATAATGCTTAATTAATTAGTTAATTAATTAATTAAAGCCTGTGTTTTGTTTATGTCACCAATAAAATTAAAGCACTTCTATAAGTTACTAAGTATAAAAATATTTTAGAAAATTAATGATTTTTATGCATATTTTTGAATATATCAAATATTTAGCACTAATTTAAATATTTGTTGTTATCTTTGGCCACAAAATCAGATAAGATTGGATTTTCTTTTTTTGAATTACAAACGAGAAGGAGTAATATAGAGGTAAGATTCATCATCATATCCACTTGAAAATAGATTCATCATCATATCCAGTTGAAAGTGAATCACATAAGCCACAAAGAGTTCCTTCAGAAAGTCTGACAGAGGTAACATCACGAATTCTTTTTCCATAACGTTTAAAGAACGTAAAGATAGACAAGCAATTTAGTGGTAACACCATGAGTTCCTTTTCCGCAACGTTTAAAGAACGTAAAGATAGACAAGCAATTTGGAAATTTTTTGGAAGTGTTCAAGCAACTTCACATCAACATTCCATTCGCCGAGGTTCTTGAGCAAATGGCTAGTACGCAAAATTCTTGAAAGATATTTTGTGTCACGAGCGCAAGATCGAAGAATGTGGCACAATTGCTTTGATTGAGGAATGTAGCATTATTATTCAACGAAAGCTTCCACAAAAACTGAAAGATTCTGGGAGTTTCACCATCCCATGTGTATTTGGGGAATCTATTTTTGAGCGGGCGGTGTGTGATTTGGATGCTAGTATCAATTTAATGTCACTATCTATATTTCAAAAGTTTGGTCTTAATGAAGCAAAGTCCACGAGAGCAATTCTACAAATGGCTGATCGTTTTACCAAGCATTCGCGTGAGGTGATTGAAGATGTCTTGTCAAAGTCGACAAGTTATGAATTGTAAACATAGACAATTATATTAATCTGGACCACGCCTCCCACTATTATACACTTTACTCACTACACTAACCACACATAAAATTTCGTTACATTTGAAGCACATTTGGTCTCAACGTGTTAGAAAAGAAACTTGTTCGAAGAGCGATGAAGAGTTGGGCAATCGTAACATAAATGAAGCTGAGAAGAACCTAATTTGTTTGTCCAAACGGATTTCGATTCCACGACAAGTAAGATGGATCCCCCAATGGCCTGCACAAAAAGGTAATGACCATAACCCAATAAAATGATCAAAAAAATTTTTAAAACTTCATAACCAAATTGAAACTATCTCACGCCTCACGGTGGTTATTCACAGTTCTAGAACAAGAATGAATAAAGAAAAGAATAGATATTTGAAAAATATATGGCTTGAATGGTAGATGCTCCCAATATCCCAATCCAGAGGGTAGAGACCAATCCCTCTTAAATGAAAATGAAACACCAATGAAGCAGCAAGAGGAACTCCAAATAAATAATATGCCCCAAAATTCACAAACTACAAAGGCTCCCAAAATCGAGAAATTTCAAAATCGGGAGAGTTCAGAATCGGGTCACCTGGTGACCGTCACCAGGTCGGAACTGCGACAGTCGCTAGTCGACGGTTGACGGACGACGGTCGGAGCTGCGTGAGACGTGAGGTCGGGTCGTCGCCTCGTCGGTGCTTTCAGCTGCCTGCTGAGTTGAGGAGTTACAGGTTACTGAGGGGGGACGAGCGTCGGGCGACTCGTCGAGAACACACCGAGGGGAAGATTCGACTGTCGTGTTTGGAGATGCACCCACTAAAAACGGATGCTTTAGAAGCTGATCACAGTTCCATCGATTTCCAGGATCCCTCCGCAGACATTTCTCCACCAATGGTTTAATGGTTTTGTTTTGTTTTTGTTTTTATTTTTTTAAATTATTCTACCCATGGGTAGGATAATTTAAAAAAATAAAAACAAATGGGTCGGATAACGATCGGGCCGACCCATGGGTCGGGTTTCCCGTGAAAATTTCCGGTCCCCTGCCCAGGAATTGGGAACCGAATCGCGGTCCCCGGTTCTTCAATTCATGGAACCGGAACAGGTTCCATGGATTGGAGAACCGGTCCGGTCCGGTTTTGCAGTTCCGGGCCAGTTCTGCCCACCCCTAGGTCAAGTAGTCTTTGAATCAGCGTTTTCAGTTATTTTCATGAGGAACTTCGTCTTCTCCCTCTCGAAAATCCCCAAAATTCTTCAAATTTTCTCCTCTCTGACTTTCTCACTCTTTCTCTTCAGTTCTAAAGTTACAGTTTTCCTTCGATGGCTTCAGATTCTTTGGGATGTTCTACTCCTTCAAATTTCGGTGATAGCAACTCCATTACAAAGGTCACAGTTGTTACCAGGGTTCGCCCTTTTCTCCCAGATGAAATTTCCGCCAAAAATGTCAAACTCATTTCTTGTATCTCTATTGTTGATAAAGATGGGAAAGACGTTACAGTTCATCTGAAAGATCAAGAAACCAGGTGACTGATTTTGCTTTTTCTCCCTCTAATTTTCTGCAAGAAAGCATTTTCGGGTAGTGTTGACCTAGCTCTGCATTTTCGTTTTTTGGTTCAAGCCGAAATGAGTGCTATCAATTAGACGACTACTTTGGGCAAGATGAAAACAATGTGACTCGGATTTTCAAAAAGGAAGTAAACCCTTTGATTGGTGGTATTTTTCATGGCTACAACGCAACCGTATTTGCTTATGGCGCTACTAGAAGTGGAAAAATGTATACACTGCAGGTTTTGCCAAAATTAAGAAGATGGAATTTTCATTTAGTCTTCAAATATTCTGTTCTTGTTGAAAACAGAGATTTTAGCTTCTGCTACAAGAATATCAGTTCACCCTTCTACTTCTTCCAATAGATGATCATATAACTGATGATGATACAGGGTACCGAGGAGAAAGCCGGCCTCATGCCTCTAGCTATGTCGAAAATTCTGTCAATGTGTATGGGGACAAGAAGTGTGGCAGAGATTTCATACTATGAGGTGTACTTAGACAGATGTTATGATCTTCTAGAGCTCAAGGCCAAAGAAATTTCAATTTGGGATGACAAAGGCTTTCGTCTGGGCTTCACTATTTTGGGCAGGGCTCCTCTTTAATGGGACTCGGCATTTCGTCGGAATAAGCAATGAGTCTCAGATTGGGCTAGAGGCATCAACTCTGGCTAGGCTTTTTCAATCGAAAGGGCGTTTCTCAAATGAGCTGGCATCTGCCTAGTTTGGATTGGGGTGGGATTCACTTCAATTGCCTTTGCAGCTGTAAAATTCACACTTCAAGCCATTAAATTTTCTCCACCAAGTTTCCCCACGAACCCCATGAGAGAGTAGAGCCTTGAACAGAATTTGCTCGATTTCAAATATCAGATTCAGATAATAAACTATCTCCAAACTGATATATAGTGAAATGTTTGAAGGATCGGTATTGTCTAAGAGGGGGGTGAATTAGACCTTTTAAATTTTAATTACTAGTCAACTTAATTTCTCTCCTAGATTAAACTTATAGATTTATCACAAGTGATCAGATAATGTAAAGAGAGAAAGAGAGAAATTCGACACCAGTATTTTTACGTGGTTCGGCCAAACTGCCTACGTCCACGCTCCAAGGCTCCCCCTTGAAGATTCCTTACTTCTCCTCAACGAGAAATCCTGATCGAGCTTTCGGGTGTCGATCCACAACCTTACACAATCCTGGATTGAACTTTACGGGCGTCAATCCACTGCCTTACAAGTTTTTCAGATTTGAATGAAGATTACAATAATCTACAAGCTCTCAAAACAGAATCTCAAGTTTTGAATAGAGAGATGTAGAAAACTGATACAGAGTATAATTAATCGCAAGTTAGGGCTCAATAGAAAATTCGCAAAAGTTGGTCTTCGAGCCTTTTCTTCTGCTTATATACTCTGTATAAAATTGCTTCAGAAAATTGAATGCTTCTTTCTTCAAAATGGAGAAATGTTACCGTTGGGAAGCATCCGTATTGAAGCAGATATCCGTTGCTTCTGAAGATGTTGTTCGTCGTCGCCATTAAAGGTCTGGAGTTAATGCTGAAAACGACGTCACTGTAGCTTCGCGGCTAACTTTGAATTCTGGCGGAAGTTCACCGGCAGATGCAACTAATGAGCGGAGACACGTCATCGATGAATTCTGCTTGAAATGCCATCGGCAGATATATCCTTGAATTCCATCGGCAGAAGCATCTACAACTTCTATCGGCAGAAGCATCTTCAACTTCTATCGGCAGAAGCATCTTCAACTTCTATCGGCAGAAGCATCTTCAACTTCTATCGGCAGAAGCATCTTTAAAAAAAAACTCCTCGGCAGAGACAATCCGTGAACTTCATCGGCACATTCTATCTTCAAAGCCATCGGCAGATGTTTCTTTAAAAACGCCATCGGCAGAAGTCTCTTTAAAAACCATCGGCAGATGAACTCTTGAAAATTGTCGTCTAGTGATCGGCATGTGCAAGCTTGAACGACATCGGTATGAGTAGCGTCAAATGCTATCGGTAGATCCATCTTGACACGTCATCGGCAGATATCTTCAAAACCGCTTCGGCAGATGAAACAAATAAGCGCTGACCACGTCATCGGTAGATGTCTTCAAAAACGCTTCGGCAGATGAGACTTGTAAATGTCATCGGCATATACACCTCAACACGTGATGAACCGGCATCGGCAGGAGTAGCTTCAACAGCTATCGGCAGATGCAACATTTCTTTGTCGTGTAGCGATCGGTATATGCAAGCCTGTTGCTATTTCATTCTGTATACTCAAACCGATTTATTAGACAACTAAAATACCCTTTTCAAGGGTATTTCCATATAAACTCATATTCATTATTTTCTTTAAATACACATAATCAAATTGTACAGTAATTATACAAATACATAATCAAAAACAAATTATGACTTAAACACTCTATAAGTCAACAATGTTGTGCACTAACGAATATTAAAAATAAAATATGTTTTCAGTGTTACATATTTAATTAGCTGGATTCGGAGATTGTTGGGTTTCCTATATTATTTTTCAATCATTAATATCTAACAAAAATTTCCACATATTTATTTTTTGGGCAGTGTTATGTTTACCTTCTAAAATCGCATATTTTATTATATTAATTGTATCAAGTAATGAATATGACATCAGAAGTAAAAATAGAGTAAACATAACATTACTCTTATCTTTTCATACCACTTAGCCATTACACGATACTTGAGAAGTTAGGTTCGAGAAGAATAACGATTCTGTCCGATTCTGACTCATTTATGTTGATCACGGTCTGTTCAAGTCTTCCCGATTGGTCATGGGTAAGCTCCGATGGGCTCAGATCGGTTTGAGTAACTTTATTACTTTTAAGGCAGTTTGGTTCAGACTGGGCTAATTGAATTGAACTGGGTTAAATAGCAAATTTTGGGCTAATTTAGTGGGCCGGATTGGAAAAGCCCTTGGGCTTCTTGGTCACCATCTTCCTCTTGTTTTTTTTGTTTTCTTTCCGTGTTTTCTCAGAGATAATTTCATGTCAGGTCTATCCTGCCACCTAAACTTGGAACGTTTCCATGATGGAAACCAAAAAGAAAAAGGTGTTCAAATTTCCAAAAACTAATTTGTTTTGAACTCGAAAAATAATTATTTCAATTTTGTACAAAAGTGATTCATTAGCTGTTAAAAAGCAAAGAAATATTATAATGAAAGCAAAAGAAGCCAATAATTGGACCAGTCTTGGCTAAGGTGTGTTGGGCTGAGTTGCTAGGCTGTGATAGGGGATCGGCTAATTTGTTTCAGTTCAACGCGGGCTAGGAAGATTAGGCTGAGCTAAGGTGGCTGGTATGGACTGGTTCTACTGGGCTGGGTGGGGATAAGGGCTATTGGAATGGGCTAGTTTCGTGGGCTGATTCAGGTCCATGCGGGCTGTCCAGACTGGGCTGAGGGGTGTTGGAATAGGGGGGGTTAGGATGGAATGGGTTAAACTTATGGACTGAGTTATGGTTCTAATGGGCTGATAAGCACACATGAACATGACCCAGTCCACCCAAGCCAGCTCATCCCATCCAGCCCTCCAATCTAGCCCAACCGTTTCTAGCCAAACCCATTCAAGCCATCGTCCCAAGCCCAGCCCACTTCCCACCAAATCCCATTAAAATATAGTACAGCTCACTCGAACTTAGTCCAGTATGTTTACGCCATACGAACAAAGCCCAGCCCACATTTACAGCCCAACCAAGCCCATACAATTACAAAAAGCCCATTCCCTAACAAGCCCATTTAAGCTCAATAGAAATCCCAGCCCAACCTAATTATCCAACCCAAATGAACAAAGCGTAGCACACTTCCCCCAAGCATGTCCAGCCCAACATAGCCCACTCAATCAAAACCAACCCATCCCCAGCAATGTCCAGCCCAACCAAGCCAATCCAACACTAGTACACGTGCCGACAAAGCCCATTCAAGTCCACTGTAGCTCTCCATCTTACTCAGGCCTAGCCCAAGACTCGAAAATACCAAGCCCAGTATATCCAGTCCGCTCCATCCAACTCGATCCAAAAAAAAAAAGCCCAGTCCATTCCAAAACAATCGGATCCCTAACCCACTACAACCCACAATATACAGCATAGAAGGATGGCTGGGGGATGCAAGTGGGCTGAGCTGGGATAGGAGTTGGCTAGGCTACGGTAGGAGCCAGTGGGCTAGGCTAGGATAGAAAGGAATGGCTGGGCGGAAGGAGTGGGCTTTTCTGGAGTGGGGAATGGCCGGTCCCTAGTGGGAAATGCTATGCTGGGGTAGGATAAAAAGACCTGGGATAGAGTAGTAGCGCGCTGGGCTACGATAGAGGGATGGGCTGGGATAGCATAGATTGTGATGGGCTGGGCTAGAAGCAATTGAGGTGGGCTTGGCTAGGAGCGGGTAGAGATCTGTTCTTGAGAGGGCTGGGTTAGTTTGGTCTAGGCTGGGTTCTACTTGATATGCTGGGCGGGGCTATAATAGAGACGGATGGGCTAGGCTAGGAGCGAGTAGGCTAGGCTAGGAGCAAGGGGGCTCGACTAAGCTAAGACAGAGTGGGCTAGGCTGGGAGAGAGTGGTCTGGGCTAGGCAATGAAAGAGAGAGAGGGATGGCTAGGCGAGGAGAGAGTGGGATATGCTGGGCTAGGAGCGAGTGGCTAGGCTAGCTAGGAGAGAGTTGGCTGGGCGAAAAGAGTGCGCTAGGAGCGAGTGAGCTAAGGCTAGTAAAGAGTGTGCTTGTCTGGAGTGGGGAATTAGTGGAAAATGCTTGTCTGGGCTGGGCGAGGAGCGAGTGGACTGGGCATTTCTATGAGCGATTGGGCTGGGAAGGTCTTGGGAGCGAGTGACTGGGATAATGTGATGGGCTGGGCTAGGAAAGAGTTATCTGGGCTGGGCTTGGAGTCCGTTGGGATGCGGTCTTGAGAGGGCTGAGTTAGTTTGGTCAGGGCTGAGCTAGGTAGGGGTGAGCAAAAATCGGTCCGGTCCGATTTTAAGGAAGATTGGAACCGAAATAATAAAATTCGGTTTTTAATTTTTAGGACCGGGACTGTTTTTATTTTTTTAAGGATCGGACTAGAACCGGATCCGAATTTCGGTTCCGGTTCTAATCCGGTTCCGGTTTTCTCACTTTTTTTTAAACAAAAAATACTTATTTCATGATACATTATTCATTCATCGGTAGAATAATTATAGTCGATTGTAAATTTTTAAAATACACAACCATCTCCGCTAATGAACGAATTAGACGTCAGGGCATAAAATTCAAGAGCAAATTACAGTACTAGTTGTGTGACATAGATGATAACATTAGAACTCACTTATGTCTTATAAGCAACAAAAGATTCAAAATTTAGCACAAGACATAAATATATTAGAACCAGACAATAGATTTATGCATCGTTTAATCATATAACCAAGCTCACTTTTTGAGGACTTGGAGAATTCAAAAGTTATTGGATAAAGAAATATATTCAAGGCAGCCAAAGTGGAATACACATGATTTCTTCAATCTCACTACACCGAAAGTCATCACCAAAATCTGCAGATGCCATAAAAAATTTCATGAAAACTGAAGCAAATAACTAATAATAATAATAAGAGTAAAATCCAATTTAACCCTTCTAAACTTTGAATTTTTTTTTTTTAAATCTCCTTAGATTTACATCAAAAACAAAACACCATCACTGTGTAAGCATAACAATTTTTTAGAAAAAATATTTATAGTTACTGAATCTCTCGTCCAGAATGATTCACAGAATGAGCTAGTCCAAATTTAAGTGCACAGCCTCACAATTGTAGAACAAATTTGCCTCACAATTTGCCAATGCAAACTAATGTAGAGTCATCATTGAAGCTGCTCTGCTTTCTTCATCAAGTTTCCTATACACCCCTTCCAATCAGAGACCATCTCTTTCCCATTGGCAACCTATTTTGCCACAAATGGCAAAGGTTCAGAGGCCTATTTACAGTAAAAATGACCACAATTTAAGAAGGACGCGATGCGATGGGAGATTTATCATCTCTTTTTTAGTTAATCATGTATATAAATGAGAAACAATCCATAGTGAGTACAGAAAAGAAAACAAAAAATGGGTGAACAGAGTCATTGTGTATGCAAATGAAAGCTGTCAACGCTCAAAATTCACCAACCTCGAATATAAATTCCCTCTGTGGTACAACATCAATTGCCTCTGCACAAACAAATGCAGCGTCCTCCTTGCTCAGGCTTCCCTTTTCGGAGATACCCTGTCAAGTACAGAACAAATAAATTTTATTACAAACGAGATGCATAATTAAGCACAATCTGTATAATTAAGATATTCAGTCAAACCAAGTTTAGTCGGTGACTAGTAATGCTACATTAAGATATTCAGAGCCACGACCTTCACTTTAAAACGAGTAATGCTATAAAAATTGTTGGGCATTTAATACCTCATTTATTGGTTTGCTAAAGTCTTCAATGAAGGCTATATGAAGACTCAAATATTGATGATGCCCACCTGATGTGGCTCAAGGTGTAAAAAATCTATTGGTCGTTGTATTTTAATGGATTAACTTGATGGAAGTTGATTTTTTAAGCAAAAATAAAAGGAGGTTCTGGTCCTCTCTCTGCCAATTGAACGTCGATAGTTTTCCATCAAACTATTGAAGAAAGAACATTAAAGGAAAGGGAGAGAAACCGAATTCCTTGAAGGAGAACTAATTTCTTGCACGATAAAACTGGAACAAGGTAAGGTTCTCTTTCTATTGACTTGTTTCTTTGTTAACAAAAGCATGTGAAGAATCATGTTTCTTTTCTGTTCATCGTTAAGGTTCTTTATCTTTAACAGAGAAGAAACTTTATGTTTCAGTGAGTTTTTACTTACTAATAGAGATGTGAAAAAGCAATTGATTCAAGATCCTATACTTTATGTAATTTCTCTTTAACTGAAAATAAGAGAAAATAACGTTTTACAGCTTAATATGTTAACGTTTTACATGTGGTATCAGAGCAAGAGGTTATAGAACTGTTGTTTTTCCGTTATGAATGTCAAAATAAATTGTATGTTTATTTGCTGCATAAATGTTTTCTGTCAAAATAAATGTTTCTTGCCGGATTTACCGGAGTTACTGTTCATGCCGGATTTACTGTTCATGCCAGGTTTACTGTTCATGCCGGATTTACTGTTCATGCCGGATTTACTGTTCATGCCGGATTTACTGTTCATGCCGGTTTTACTGTTCATGCCGGATTTACTGTTCATGCCGGAGTTACTGTTCATTGCCGGATTTTACTGTTCATAAAAAATATATATATATTGTTTAAGTTTGAACAAATAAAATAATTATTGATGTTTAGAATCTTTAATTATAAGTATGACAATTATGTTTTGCCATTATTAATTGTTTAGATGAATGTTATTAATATTTAATTTGATATCTAAATTATGGTGATTTGTTAGTCACCAAAGTGGCCGAATCAGAATGTTTTTCAGATATAAAATTAAATCCATGTCATTACTCATTTTTATGTGATGCTCAATAATGCAATGACATGGTGAAAATAATATTGTGACATGAGTGTATTAATTTTCATGATTATAAAATATGTTGAATCGCCCAAAGGTGGATTGGTTATTTTATAAGTATGAATATGATTGTGGTAAATTGATATGTCTTGAGTAGGTGCGTTTAGTTTATCCAAAGATAACAAACATGTCTATTTCGAGTATGTTAATTATCAATTATGTGAAATTGAAGATGAGCATCAATTATGTTTATAATTATGTATTGTTGTGTCACCCAAAGGAGAACTTCAATATATATTAATGATTGTTTGATTGCCTTACTCAAAGCATTAATGTATAATCGTGTTTTATATTTTGCAGCATCTATTCCTGTTGCTCTTCATTCGCAAGCCACATCTGTTGTGAAGTTTTCTGGTCTAAATTTCTCTGAATGGTGCGAACAAGTTCAGTTTCACCTTGGTGTTCAGGATCTTGATTTAGCACTTGTAAGTGAGAAACCAGCTGCTATAACTGAAACTAGTAGCACAGATCAAAAATCGTTCTATAATGCTTGGGAACGATCAAACAGACTAAGCTTAATGTTTATGCGAATGACAGTAGCAAGTAACATCAAGTCCACATTTTCGAACACCGAAAGTGCTATGGAATTTATGAAATTTGTGAAAGAATGTTCTCAGTCAGAATCGGCTGATAAATCACTTGCTGGAACACTGATGGGTACTTTGACCACCATGAAGTTTGATGGTTCACGTACCATGCATGAACATGTTGTCGAAATGACAAACATGGCAGCAAGATTAAAATCTATGGGAATGGAAGTGAACGAGAACTTCCTAGTGACATTCATCCTGAACTCCTTGCCTCCTCAATATGGCCCATTTCATATGAGCTATAATACTATGAGGACTAAATGGAATGTGCATGAATTACAAAGCATGCTCATTCAGGAAGAAGCAAGGCTAAAGAAACCAGGAACTCAAGCTGTCAATCTCATGAATTATGAAGGAGCTGGAAAGAAACCAGGAAAGAAAGGTGGAAAGGGTAAGAAAGGACTATCATCGGTAGCTCAGTCCTCTTTCCAAATTCACAAGAAGGAACAGAAGAAAGATAAGTGTCATTTCTGTGGAAAGCAAGGACACTATCAGAAAGATTGCCTGAAACGCAAGGCATGGTTCGAAAAGAAAGGTAAGCCTACTGCTTTAGTATGTTTCGAATCAAATTTAACTGAAGTTCCTTGTAATACTTGGTGGATTGATTCTGGTTGTAACACTCACGTTTCTAATACGATGCAGGGATTCCTTACGACCCAAACCATAAGCCCAAATGAAAAGTTTATCTTCATGGGGAATCGGGTGAAAGTTCCAGTTGAAGCTATTGGAACTTACCGGTTAATGTTAGACACTGGATATCAATTAGATCTTTGTCAAACTGTTTATGTACCATCTGTTTCTCGTAATTTAGTTTCCTTGTCTAAACTTGATACAGTTGGATATTCCTTTATGTTTGGGAATGAATGTTTCAGTTTGTATAAAGATAATGCTCTTGTTGGTACTGGTGTTCTGTATGATGGTTTGTATAAATTAAAGCTCAATAATTGTTTTGCTGAGACTCTTTTAACCTTGCATCATAATGTGGGAACGAAACGTGGTTTAGTGAATGAATGTTCTGCTAATTTGTGGCATAAACGATTAGGTCATATATCCAAAGAAAGAATGGAAAGATTGATAAAGCAATCAATTCTTCCAAATTTGGATTTTACTGATCTAAATATTTGTGTTGATTGTATTAAAGGAAAACAAACGAGAAACACAAGTAAGAAAGTAGCCACAAGAAGCACACAGCTTCTTGAAATTATACACACTGATATATGTGGTCCTTTTGATGTTCCATCCTTTGGTGGAGAAAGATATTTTATCACCTTTATTGATGATTTTTCACGTTATGGTTATATCTATCTACTTAATGAAAAATCTCAGTCAATAAATGCTCTCGAAGTATTTGTTACTGAGGTTGAAAGACAATTAGATAGAAAAGTAAAAATTATGAGATCTGATAGAGGTGGTGAATATTATGGAAGGTATGATGAAAATGGACAACATCCAGGTCCATTTGCTAAATTCTTAGAAAGTCGTGGTATTTGTGCACAATACACAATGCCAGGAACACCAGTACAGAATGGTGTTGCAGAAAGGCGTAATCGTACTTTAATGGATATGGTTAGGAGTATGTTAAGTAATTCATCTTTACCCTTGTCATTGTGGATGTATGCTTTAAGAACTGCTGTATATTTATTAAACAGGGTTTCTAGTAAGGCAGTATCAAATACTCCATTTGAACTATGGACGGGAAGGAAACCCAGTTTAAGGCACCTGCATGTTTGGGGTTGTCCAGCAGAAGTACGAATTTATAATCCACATGAAAGAAAACTGGATTCAAGAACAACCAGTGGTTTCTTCATTGGTTATCCAGAAAAATTAAAAGGGTATAGATTTTATTGTCCTAGCCATAGTACGCGAATAGTTGAAACTGGGAATGCTAGGTTCATTGAAAGTGGTGACATCAGTGGGATTTTGGAACCACGTAAAGTGGAAATTCAAGAAGTTAGGGTGCAAGTTCCAATACCTATAACTTCTGCTCCAGTTGTTGTTCCAACAGTTATTGATACATACGAACAACAAATTAATGATCAAACTCCAGATAATGCAGTTGTCATGAATGAACCTATCAGAGATGAACCACAAGAAATACCATTAAGACGATCTGTAAGAGAAAGAAGATCTGCTATTTCGAATGATTATGTGGTTTATCTTCAAGAGTCCGAATGTGACTTAGGACTTGATGATGATCCAGTTTCATTTTCACAGGCCATAGAAAGTGAAAATGCTGATAAATGGTTAGATGCCATGAAAGATGAGTTAAAATCAATGGCACAGAATGAAGTTTGGGAACTCGTCGAATTGCCTGAAGGTTGTAAAAGAGTTGGGTGTAAATGGGTTTTTAAGACCAAACGCAACTCTAATGGCAATATCGAACGAAATAAAGCCAGACTAGTTGCCAAAGGTTTTACTCAGAAAGATGGTATTGATTACAAAGAAACCTTTTCTCCTGTTTCGAAAAAGGATTCTTTCAGAATTATTATGGCAATGGTAGCTCATTATGATTTAGAGCTCCATCAAATGGATGTGAAAACTGTTTTTTTTGAATGGGACTTTAGAGGAGGATGTTTATATGGACCAACCTGAAGGTTTTGTCATTAAAGGACAAGAACACATGGTGTGTAAATTAAAGAAGTCAATATACGGACTTAAACAAGCTTCCCGACAATGGTATCTTAAGTTTAATGATACCATTACTTCCTTTGGATTTAAGGAAAACATCGTTGATCGGTGTATATATCTAAAGGTCAGTGGGAGTAAGTTTATATTTTTGATTCTGTATATTGATGATATCTTGCTAGCCACTAATGATCTTGGATTACTGTACGAAACCAAGAAATATCTCGATAAGAACTTTGAAATGAAAAATATGGGAGAGGTATCCTTTGTGATAGGAATTGAAATATTCCGAAATAGATCACAAGGATTGTTGGGATTGTCTCAGAAAGCCTATATTAATAAAGTTCTAGAGAGATTCAGAATGGACAAATGTTCAGCAAGTGTTGTTCCAATTCAGAAAGGAGATAAATTTAATCTCAATCAATGTCCAAAGAATGAATTGGAACGTACACAAATGAAAGACATTCCTTATGCATCTATTGTGGGCAGCTTGATGTATGCACAGACTTGTACCAGACCCGACATTAGTTTTGCTGTCGGAATGCTGGGACGGTATCAAAGTAATCCAGGCATAGAGCATTGGAAAGCTGCAAAGAAAGTCCTTAGGTATCTACAAGGAACGAAGGAACACATGCTCACTTACAGACGATCTGATCATCTTGAAGTGATTGGATATTCAGATTCAGATTATGCAGGATGTGTGGATACCAGAAAATCCACGTTTGGTTATTTGTTCCTTTTAGCTGATGGAGCAATCTCATGGAAGAGTGCAAAGCAGTCTGTCACTGCTACGTCTACTATGGAGGCTGAATTTGTAGCATGCTTTGAGGCTACAATTCAGGGTTTATGGCTGCGGAACTTTATTTCAGGACTTGAAATTGTTGACAGTATTGCCAAGCCGCTGAAAATTTATTGTGACAACTCCGCAGCAATCTTCTTTTCTAAAAACGACAAGTTTTCCAAAGGTGCTAAACATATAGAATTGAAATACTTGGCCGTTAAAGAAGAAGTTCAGAAACAAAGGGTGTCAATCGAACACATAAGCACAAATCTGATGATCGCGGATCCGTTAACTAAAGGATTGCCACCAAAGATATTTACTGAACATGTTGAACGAATGGGCATTTCTGAATGTTAACTTTATGTTGATGTTTGTGTTCTTTATGTACTAGACACTCTTGAGCTCCTTATTGATAGTTTCTGATATATAGTTATAAATCCTGTTTAATTATAATGAATGCATTCATAATGAAATTATGAACTGATGAAGTCCTAAACAGGATTTGTCTTTGAGAAAGACACTAATGTGGACCATTATGTTATTCCTTTTAGTGATGATGTTGAGTATAAAATTAGTATGTGATACATGGAAGGAACTGTGTCGTTATAATTGACATATGACCGCTATGATTCATATTAATAATATTCAATAATGATTTTGCTTATAAGTATGAAAGTATAAGTATTATAGATTATGACCATTGAGCCAAGTGGGAGAATGTTGGGCATTTAATACCTCATTTATTGGTTTGCTAAAGTCTTCAATGAAGGCTATATGAAGACTCAAATATTGATGATGCCCACGTGATGTGGCTCAAGGTGTAAAAAATCTATTGGTCGTTGTATTTTAATGGATTAACTTGATGGAAGTTGATTTTTTAAGCAAAAATAAAAGGAGGTTCTGGTCCTCTCTCTGCCAATTGAACGTCGATAGTTTTCCATCAAACTATTGAAGAAAGAACATTAAAGGAAAGGGAGAGAAATCGAATTCCTTGAAGGAGAACTAATTTCTTGCACGATAAAAATGGAACAAGGTAAGGTTCTCTTTCTATTGACTTGTTTCTTTGTTAACAAAAGCATGTGAAGAATCATGTTTCTTTTCTGTTCATCGTTAAGGTTCTTTATCTTTAACAGAGAAGAAACTTTATGTTTCAGTGAGTTTTTACTTACTAATAGAGATGTGAAAAAGCAATTGATTCAAGATCCTATACTTTATGTAATTTCTCTTTAACTGAAAATAAGAGAAAATAACGTTTTACAGCTTAATATGTTAACGTTTTACAAAAATTGCTTACCTTCGTCGGAAGTCGGTGACTTCGTCGAAGTCGGAAGTCGGAAGCTTTGTCGAAATCAGAAGTCGGAAGTCGAGGTCGGAAGTCGGTGACTGACGACTGTGGTTTGGCGTCGGGCGACTGCGAGTGCGAACTGAGGTCTGAGCGAGCGTCAAGCGAAGTGAGACTGAGAGGCAGGAGCAGCCGAGGAGAGCAGAGCCTTAGGGCTTAGGGCACTGGGCAGTGATTAAATTCGGTTATGGCATTTTTCGATTTTTTATCATCAAACCCGAAAACCGAACCGTATTTTTCGGTTCAACTTAAAAAAAACCGAATTTTGATTATTGAAGTTGCAAAACCGACTAGAACTGGACCAAATTTTCTGTTCCAGTCTGGTTCTTCAGTCCAATCTGGTTTTTGCTCACCCCTAGAGCTAGGATAGTGAGGGATAGGCTGGGCTTGGCTTTGAGTTTGATCGAAACCATACAAGATTTGGGCTTCAAGCTACAAACCTTGAGTTTGAGTTTTGAAGATGAAGAGGAGGTTCTTGTGTAGCCATTTGGTTAGATATTGGAGAGAGAAGAGAAAGTGTATTATTTGAAAAGCCTAGTTGTGATTACACTAAAGTATTCATTTCTTGTTTGACTAAACCCACGTAAACACCACTGATTTCAGTCCAATTTCAGAGACTTGTTTTCCAAATGAATGAAAACGAGACAGAATTGGTTGCAGTAACTTTCCGGGATGGTATGGAAGGAAGGAGAGATTCTCGAGTGACCCTGAAACCGACCCAACCTTAGTTAAGCACGAAATAATAGAATGATATTCACAATACAAAGCCAAAGCCAAAGCCATCGAAAACAATCAGGTCAAAACTCGGACGAGTCCGCTCGCTTTCGGATAGGAGGCTGCGGATCAGCGGAGGTAAAGCTCCGAGCACTCGGATGGCTGTTTTGTTAACATCGTCAAGAGCTAAGCTGAAAAGGACACCGGCAGCGTGCTCCTGCGCCTCGGGGAATCCTCCCTTCAACGCGTCAATCAGATTGGGAACTAATCCTGATAGAACTATCTTCACCTTGTTCGTCTTCTCCAACGAGAGGTTCACCACAGCTGCAACTGCGTTCACTTGTATGGCGGTGTAGCGAGAGAGGATCAGAGGTTTTAGGGCTGATAGCAATCTGAGAGTGCAGAGTTGGGCCCTACACTCCTCTCTGGTTCTCGTCATCTTCCGAAGGGAAACCAGCGACTCTTCGATTTCGATGATTTGTGGGCTCTGGATCTTCGCCATTATCACTTCCTCTTCCAGGGAATTTGGAATTTGGGTTTCGATATCCGATGAAGAAGATGACGAGCAGCAACTAGGCCGAGTCTTGAGGGCCAGCGGCGGCGTAGATGTCAACATGTCTACAGATTCATCCGAGATAGAGTAGAATTGATTCTCTGCAACTCCTTGAATAGGTTCCTCGCATTCTCTTCCGAAAATTGAGTTTTGATTTTGCGACGCCATTAACGAACAGACAAGCTCTTTGGCGGAGCTGAAGTCAAGTGCTTTAGGAGGGTCCATGGAAGAATTCTTGCACCAGTTTAAAATGGCGGATTTGAGAGCGAGATTAGAGATTACAAATGAGAAATCTGGAACGGAACCATTTGAAAGTTGGGAAGGTTAGGCTGAGCTAAGGTGGCTGGTATGGACTGGTTCTACTGGGCTGGGTGGGGATAAGGGCTATTGGAATGGGTTAGTTTCATGGGCTGATTCAGGTCCATGCGGGCTGTCCAGACTGAGCTGAGGGGTGTTGGAATAGGGGGGGTTAGGATGGAATGGGTTAAGCTTATGGACTGGGTTAAAGTTCTAATGGGCTGATCAGCACACATGAACATGAACCAGTCTACCCAAGCCAGCTCATCCCATCAGCCCAAGCCATCCCATCCATCTCCCAACCCAACCACCTTACCACAGTCTAACCCCATTTCACATCATTAGTCCAGCCCAGCCCAGTTCCCCTGCAGAGCGCAGCCCATTTCCCAAGATAAGCTCACTCCAATCCAGCCCAACTGTTTCTAGCCAAGCCATTCAAGCCATCGTCCCAAGCCCAGCCCACTTCCCACCAAAGCCCATTAAAATACAACACAGCTCACTCGAACTTAGTCCAGTATGTTTACGCCATACGAACAAAGCCCAGCCCTGCATTTACAGCCCAACCAAGCCCATACAATTACAAAAAGCCCACTTCCTAACAAGCCTATTTAAGCTCAATAGAAATCCCAGCCCAGCTCAGTTCAGTTATCCAACCCAAATGAACAAAGCGTAGCACACTTCCCCAAGCATGTCCAGCCCAACATAGCCCACTCAATCAAAACCAGCCCATCCCCAGCAATGTCCAGCCCAACCAAGCCAATCCAACACTAGCACACGTGCCGACAAAGCCCATTCAAGTCCACTGTAGCTCTCCATCTTACTCAGGCCTAGCCCAAGACTTGAAAATACCAAGCCCAGTATCTCCAGTCCGCTCCATCCAACTCGATCCAATACAAGCCTGAAACGACAAGTAACCGTTAGAGCCATCAAATATTAATACTTAAATTATCAGTTATTGTAACCATTCAAAATTTTGAGGAATCTGATTAATAATTAAATTAGGAGTGCTCAGTATTTATAACAGCAGGTCAATGGATGTTGACGTGATTGTATCTTTTCCCTGTGAAATCCTTGTTAAAATAGTCGACTAACTTTTGTTTATTCTTGGCAATTGAATTTTCTTTAGGAGATGTACACACGAGCTGGTCCTTTATTTCGTGATGAACTTCGTCGCCATCATCTTCCTTTATCTATGGTTGGTACAGCTGCAAATATATTGCTAGATTGTAGGTTTAGGCTGCAGAAAATTTTTCTTTACTCTCTTTTCCACCATACATATAATTTTTCTATTTATACAAATAGTTTCTTACCCAGAAACAACGAAAAGCGTGCAATCCAAACCTTGACGGACTAATCATGTTGGTACTCGCTGTTGCGCGAGATAAAGTGTTGGGTTTTCTGATGAATGGAGTGTGAATAATAAAGGATTAGATGATATTTCTGCTGTTGGAAATATTGCCGTTGGAAAGTCCACAGTAATCGTGGACATTTATCGATTACAGTAAAGAATGGACGACTGTAATAGTCCACAGTAATCGTGGACGTTTAATCGATTACAAGTAGTCGTGGACATTTGTCGTTTACAGTAAGAGTGGATGAATATAATTGTTCACAGTAATTGTGGACGTTTGTCGATTACAGTAAGAGTGGACTTTTATAATAGTTCACAATAACCGTGGACGTTTATCAATTACAGTAAAGAGTGGACGACTGTCATTGTCCACAGTCATCATGGACGTTAAGAGATTACAATAAAGATTGGACGACTACAATCGTCCACACTTAACGGTAATTGTCCATTGCATTAAGATTTGCAATCGTCCACGCAGCAATTGTCCGTTATGTTTAATGACTGCTTCGTTGACAGAGACTTAACCGATTGATCGCTTCTTTTGAGCAATTGATCGGCTATGTCTCTGTTTTATGAAAACTCTTTTCTGGAAAAACTCCAGACTTATGAATACCAACAGTAAATTAAATATCACACTACTAAAGTCAAAGATGAAACTCACACGTCAAGATAAAACCCACGTGATGTGGCCCTATATGTTCAAATCCTATTTATTAATATTTTGTCATACATTCATTCAATTGATGGATATTGATCAAACTCAAGATATATAAAGAAGGAATGGTCCTCTCTCTACCTGATGACAATAATGTAAGTTATTTCTCCATCAAAATCACTGCTGAAGAAAACTTAAGGTGAAGAGAGAGAAATCATTTTATCCTGAACGTTGTTCTTCAAAATTACATCATGGATTCAAATAAGTATTTCTCTTTTCTTCTCTTTTCTTCTATAATGATAGAGTTGTGAAAATCAATATGTTCATGTTCCTGATGTTTCTCCTTAATGTAAGTGAGAAACTATTATGAAAGCATGTTTATGACTAACATGTGGTATCAGAGCCAAGGTTTAAGAACAGTTGATTTTCCATAATGAATACTCATATGATTATCCTCTGATGGATGATAGTTTTACGTTACAATAAAGATGAATAATTGGTTAAACTAAGAAATCTTAAAGATTATTGTTCATCAAAATGAATTGATGATGTTTTAAGGCATAGAGAAAGTTTCATGCCTAATTAATTTGATATCTAAATTATGTGCAATTCGTTAGTCACCAAAGTGGCCGAATTATAAAGTTTTTACAGATATCAAATTTATTAAAGTCAATTACTCATGTTTTATGTAATGCTCAATAAAGAACTGACAAGATGAAAATTATGATTTTAACATGAGTATATTGATTTTCATGATTATAAAATATGTTAAATCGCTCAAAGGTGGATTGGTTATTTTATAATTATGAATATGATTGTGGTAAGTGATATGCCTTGAGTAGGTGTGTTTTGTATATCCAAAGATAACACACATGTCTATCTCGAGTATATTGATAACTGATTATGTGAAATTTAAGTTGAGCATTAATTATGATTATATATTGTTGTTTCACCCAAAGGAAAACTGCAGTATATATTGATGATGATTGTTTGATTGCATTATGACTCAAAGCATGAAAGTTTGAAAGTTTGAGCATGTTTTATATTTGCAGCATCTATTCCTGTTGCTCTTCATTCGCAAGCTACGTCTATTGTTAAGTTTACTGGTCTGAATTTCTTTGAATTGTGTGAACCAGTTCAGTTTCACCTCGGTGTTCTGGATCTTGATTTAGCACTCTTAAGTGAGAAACCAGCTGCTATTACTGCTTCTAGTAGTGATGACCAAAGATCTTCCTATAATGTTTGGGAAAGATCAAACAGACTAAGTCTCATGTTTATGCGGATGACTGTAGTAAATAACATCAAGTCCACAATTCCTAAAACTGAAAGTACAAAGGAATTTATGAAATTTGTAGAAGAATATTCTCAGTCAGAATCGGATGATAAGTCACTTGCTGGAACATTGATGGGTACTTTAACCACCATGAAGTTTGATGGTTCTCGTACCATGCATGAACATGTTGTCGAAATGACAAACATGGCTACAAAATTAAAGTCCATGAGAATGGAAGTGAATGAGAACTTCCTAGTGACGTTTATCCTGAACTCCTTGCCTCCTCAATATGACCCATTTCATATGAGCTATAATACTATGAGGAATAAATGGAATGTGCATGAATTGCAAAGTATGCTCATTCAGGAAGAAGCAAGGCTTAAGAAAACAGAAACTCAAGTTGTCAATCTCATGAATTATGAAGGAGCTGGTAAGAAACCAGGAAAGAAAACTGGAAATGGTAAGAAAGGACTATTATCGGTTGCTCAGTCCTCTTTCTAAATTCACAAAAAGAAACAACGAAAGGATAAGTGTCCTTTCTGTGGAAAGCAAAGACACTATCCGAAAGATTGCCTGAAACGTAAGGCATAGTTCGAAAGGAAAGGTAAGCCTAGTTGTAATGACCCATATTCCCAGCAAGATATTGTCCGCTCTGGGGATTGAGCCGCAGCCCAATATCCTCCCCTCACGGCTTCGTTTGGCGAGGACTTCTCAGGCGGTCACCCAACCTGGTACTACTCTCGCCGAAGCACTTTTAATTTCGGAGTTCTTATGGGATCCGTTGTCAATTGTGCTCCAAAACGCGTCTTATTATCTTGAGAGGGTCTCTTTACATATGTTTCATTTCCACATACTTCCCCAAGCGATGTGGGATTGTGACGACCCCTCTTTCAACGACCGAACCCTCCGGCCCAAGTCCAACCCGGGATCCGCGGAGTTTTAACCCAGCACGTCATCCTCCGGCCCCAACCGGGCCGCAAAGGCAGCCTCTGAGGATTCGCGGAGCACTGGGTAGTTCCACCACATACGTGTCAAGTTGGGTCATCACAATCACCCCCCCTCGTGGGTCCAACGTCCTCGTTGGCCACATTTCTGGTTGGATACAGGCTCTGATACCATTTGTAACGACCCATATTCCTAGCAAGATATTGTCCGCTCTGGAGATTGGGCCGCAGCCCAATATCCTCCCCTCACGACTTTGTTTGGCGAGGACTTCTCAGTCGGTCACCCAACCTGGTACTACTCTCGCCGAAGCACTTTTAACTTCGGAGTTCTTATGGGATCCGTTGTCAATTGTGTTCCAAAACGCGTCTTACTATCTTGGGAGGGTCTATTTACAGATGTTTCATTTCTACATACTTCCCTAAGCGATGAGGGATTGTGACGACCCCTCTTTCAACGACAGAACCCTCCGGCCCAAGTCCAACCCAGGATCCACAGAGTTTTAACCTAGCACATCATCCTCCGACCCCAACCGGACCGCAAAGGGAGCCTCTGAGGATTCGCGGAGCACTGGGTGGTTCCACCACATACGTGTCAAGTTGGGTCATCACACTAGTGCTTATGTATGTTTCGAATCAAATTTAACAGAAGTTCCTTGTAATACTTGGTGGATTGATTTTGGTTGTACAACTCACGTTTCTAATACAATGCAGGGATTCCTTATGATCCAAACCATAAACCCAAATGAAAGTTTTATTTATATGGAAAATCGAGTGAAAGTTTCAGTTGAAGCTATTGGAACTTACCGGTTAATGTTGGACACTTGAAATCAATTAGATCTGTTACAAACTGTTTATGTTCCATCTATTTCACGAAATCTAGTTTCATTATCGAAACTTGATATAGCTGGATATTCCTGTATGTTTGGAAATGAATGTTGTTGTTTGTATAAAGATAAAGGTCTTATTGGTTCTGGTGTTCTGTATGATGGTTTATACAAGTTAAAACTTAATAATTGTTTTGCAGAATCTCTTTTAACTGTGCATTGTAATGTTGGAACGAAATGTGATTTAATGAATGAAAATTCTGTTTATTTGTGGCACAAATGATTAGGTCATATATCCAAAGAAAGAATGGAAAGATTGATAAAGAATCAAATCCTTCCATATTTGGATTTTACTGATCTAAACATTTATGTTGATTGTATTAAAGAAAAACATACAAGAAACACAATTAAGAAACCAGCCACAAGAAGCAAACAGCTCCTTGAAATTATACACACCGATATATATGGTCCATTTGATGTTCCATCTTTTGGTGGAGAAAGGTATTTTATCACCTTTATTGATGATTTTTCACGTTATGGTTATATCTATCTACTGAATGAAAAATCTCAATCAATAAATGCTCTTGAATTATTTATTACTGAGGTTGAAAGACAATTAGATAAAAAAGTGAAAATTGTAAGATCTGATAGAGGTGGTGAATATTATGGAAGTTATGATGAAAATGGATAACATCCAGGTTCATTTGCTAAATTCCTAGAAAGTCATGGTATTTGTGCACAATACACAATACCAGGAACACCAGAACAGAATGGTATTACAGAAAGGCAAAATCATACATTAATGGATATGGTTAGAAGTATGTTGAGTAATTCATCTTTACCTTTATCATTGTGGATACATGATTTAAAAATTGCTGTATATTTATTAAATAGGGTTTCTAGTAAGGCAATTTCAAATACTCTATTTGAACTGTGGACAGGAAGGAAACCTAGTTTAAGACACCTGCATGTTTGGGGTTGTCCAGCAGAAGTATGTATTTATAATCCACATGAAAGAAAACTGGATTCAAGAACAACCAGTGGCTTTTTCATTGGTTATCCAGAAAAATCTAAAGGGTATAGATTTTACTGTCCTAACCATCCATAGTACAAAAATAATTGAAACTAGAAATGCTAGGTTCATTGAAAATAGTGAAACTAGTGGAAATTTGGAAACTCGTAAGGTGGAACTTAAAGAAGTTAGGGTACAAGTTCCAATACATATAACTTCTACTCATGTTGTTCCACCAGTTGTTGATCGTATTAATGACTTACACGAACAACAACTTAATGTACAAACTCCACATAATGAGGTTATCACAAATAAATCTATAAGAGATGAATCACTAGAAATACCATTAAGAAAATCTATAAGAGAAAGAAGATCTGTTATTTCTAATGATTATGTGGTTTATCTTCAAGAGTCCGAATGTGATTTAGGACTTGATAATGATCCAGTTTTGTTTTCACAGGCCATAGAAAGTGAAAATTCTGATAAATGGTTAAATGCCATGAAAGATGAGTTAAAATCAATAGAACAGAATGATGTTTGGGAAATCGTTCAATTGCCTGAAGATTGTAAAAGAGTTGGATGTAAATGGGTTTTTAAGACCAAACACGACTCTAATGGCAATATTGAACGATATAAAGCCAGACTTGTTGCCAAAGGTTTTACTCAGAAAGATGGCATTGATTACAAAGAAACATTTTCTCCTGTTTCGAAAAAGGATTCTTTCAGAATTATTATGGCAATGGTAACTCATTATGATTTAGAGTTTCATCAAATGGATGTGAAAACTGCCTTTCTGAATGGGAATTTAGATGAGGAAGTTTATATGGACCAACCTGAAGGTTTTGTCCTTAAAGGACAAGAACACATGGTGTGTAAACTAAAGAAGTCAATATACGGACTTAAACAAGCTTCCCGACAATGGTATCTTAAGTTTAATGATACCATCACCTCCTTTGGATTTAAGAAAAACATTGTTGATCGGTATATATATCTAAAAGTCAATGGGAGTAAGTTTATTTTTCTAATTCTGTATGTTGATGATATCTTGCTGGCAACTAATGATCTTGGTCTAATGCATGAAATCAAGAAATATCTCGATATAAACTTTGAAATGAAAAATATGGGAGATGCATCCTTTGTGATAGGAATGGAAATATTTCGGAATTGATCACAATGATTGTTAGGATTGTCTCAAAAAGCCTATATTAATAAAATTCTAGAGAGATTTAGAATGGAAAATTGTTCTGCAAGTGTAGTTCCAATTCAGAAAAAAGATAAATTTAATCTCAATCCATATCCAAAGAATGAATTGGAACGTTCACAAATGAAAGATATTCCTTATGCTTTTATTGTGAGCACCTTGATGTATGCACAGACTTGTACCAGACCCGACATTAGTTTTGCTGTCGGTATGCTGGGAAGATATCAAAGTAATCCAGGGATAGAACATTGGAAAGCTACAAAGAAAGTATTAAGGTATCTACAAGGAACGAAAGATCACATGCTCACTTATAGTCGATCTGATTATCTTGAAGTAATTGGATATTCAGATTCTGATTATGTTGGATGCATGGATACAAGAAAATTCACATTTGGCTATTTGTTCCTTTTAGCCAATGGTGCAATTTCATGGAAAAGTGCAAAGCAGTCTGTCACTACTACATCCACTATAGAAGCTGAATTTGTGGCATGCTTTGAAGCCACAATTCAGGGTTTATGGCTGCAGAATTTTATTTCAGAACTTGGAATTGTCGACGGTATTGCCAAGCCGCTGAAAATTTATTGTGATAATTCCGCAGCAGTCTTCTTTTCTAAAAATGACAAGTATTCCAAAGGTGCTAAGCATATTGAATTGAAATACTTGGCTGTTAAAGAAGAAGTTCAGAACCAGAGAGTATCAATAGAACACATTAGCACGAAACTTATGATTGCGGATCCGTTAACTAAAGGATTGCCACCAAAGACATTTACTGAACATGTCGAATGAATGGGCATTTCTGAAAGTTAACTTTACGTTTATGACTGTGTTCTTTATGTATTTGACACTCTTGAGCTCTTTAATGAAAGTTTCTGATATACACTTATGAATTCTGTTTGCTTATGTTGAATGCATTCATGATGATATTATGAAATGATGATGTTATAAACAGGATTTGTCTTTGAGAAAGACACTGATGTGGACTGTTATGTTATTCCTACTTAAAGATCATGTTGAATATATAATTGATATTGTGATACATAGAAGGAACTGTGTCGATAAAATGACATACAACCGCTATGATCCATATTAGTTTATATATTCAATAGTGATATAATGTTTTATTAATATTATGACGGATTTAATAATGTTATACAGGCCAAGTGGGAGAATGTTGGGTTTTTTGATGAATGAAGTGTGAATAATAAAGGATCGGATGATATTTCTGCTGTTGGAAATATTGCCGTTTGAAAGTCCACAGTAATCGTGGATGTTTATCGATTACAGTAAAGAATGGACTACTGTAATAGTCCACAGTAATCGTGGACGTTTAATCGATTACAAGTAGTCGTGGACGTTTATCAATTACAAGTAGTCGTGGACGTTTGTCGTTTACAGTAAGAGTGGATGAATATAATTGTTCACAGTAATCGTGGATGTTTGTCGATTACAGTAAGAGTGGACGTTATAATAGTTCAATATAACCGTGGACGTTTATCAATTACAGTAAAGAGTGGACGACTGTCATTGTCCACAGTCATCGTAGACGTTAAGAGATTACAGTAAAGATTAGACGACTGCAATCGTCCACACTCTACGGTAATTGTCCATTGCATTAAGATTTGCAATCGTCCACGCTGCAATCGTCCCTTATGTTT
The DNA here is from genome assembly GCA_022432975.1 of Begonia masoniana. Lineage (NCBI taxonomy): Eukaryota > Viridiplantae > Streptophyta > Magnoliopsida > Cucurbitales > Begoniaceae > Begonia > Begonia masoniana. The sequence continues at coordinate 9,721,494 of CM039505.1, read as the reverse complement.
AATGAATGCTTGGTTGACAGAGAGTTAACCGATTGATCTCTTCTTTTGAGCGATCGATCGACTATGACTCTGTTTTATGAAAACTCTTTTCTGGAAAAACTCCAGACTTATGAATACCAACAATAAATTAAATATCACACTACTAAAGTCAAAGATGAAACTCACACGTCAAGATAAAACCCACGTGATGTGGCCCTATATGTTCAAATCCTATTTATTAATATTTTGTCATACATTCATTCAATTGATAGATATTGATCAAACTCAAGATATATAAAGAAGGAATGGTCCTCTCTCTACCTGATGACAATAATGTAAGTGATTTCTCCATCAAAATCACTGCTGAAGAAAACTTAAGGTGAAGAGAGAGAAATCATTTTATCCTGAACGCTGTTCATCAAAATTACATCATGGATTCAAGTAAGTATTTCTCTTTTCTTCTCTAATGATAGAGTTGTGGAAATCAATATGTTCACGTTCCTGATGTTTCTCCTTAATGTAAGTGAGAAACTATTATGAGAGCATGTTTATGACTAACATAAAGAACCTCGCGACAAGTATGAGGCCATCTCTTCTTTTGTTCTAACTTCAGCCTCAGTAACACCTGCTAGTGTTACCCCTCCATTAACAGTTTCTCTTATTAGAAGAGGAGCTCTCACGGGCACAAAGGGTTTACGAAGAGCCCCATGTGGACAGGGCATCAGCAAAGACAATACAATAAATAACACATGCCTGTTTGACAATACTGGACCTTCGACCAGATAATTGGGAGCTCAGAGGGCCAACTAACTGCTTCAAGAGTTCCCTGAAACATGGGTAGTCAGCAGCACCTGATAGACAAACATAATTCAACAAAGAAATGAAAAAAAATTAACATCCCTTGTGGACAAAATATATTTTAAATTTAAACTACCAGAGGTAGTGTTACAGCTCAATAGAATTAATATTTCACATATCAAAAGCCCAATGCAACTCTTTCAATGATAAAAGATAGAAATACCAGCTCTATTGAAATATTTAACTGCAAAGTAATAAAGCAAATTATGTTGTGAAACATAAAATATATTTAGAAAAATTACCAACAAAACCCAATCAATCTACAGTCTTATATGAGTCTAATAAATAAAGAATTCTTTGAGAGTGCATGAAGAAGAAGAAGAAATTGACTGGAGACATTGTTGTTATTCAGAGCCGCTGACATGCCTCGGAGGCCTGTCACAAGATCACAAATTCGGGCACAAAATTTAATCACTCAATGTTCTAATGAATTATCTCTTTTTGCAGGTTTTGATCCCATCATGGACTTCACTTAGGAGCCGACCTCGGAAGATGTGGAGAAGCCTTGTCATATCATTCATTGGAGCATTCACACAGAGCATTCGGGCAGCCCTATGGGAATTTTTCTTCCCGGGCCCTAAACATGTAATTTTAATTTTTAAACTTATTGGCATACATTAGCCTTTTTGTAAGGATTTTATAAATTGCATATCATGCATTAGATTGTGTGGTTAGGGTTAGATGAATGTGGTGGATGTTGGATTGAAGAAATATTCAACCAATTTTTCAAGCTAAAGAAAGAGCCTCAACAAATCAAGCCTAAGGAAAGCCTTAGCCCAAAGAAGAGCTCATTTGTGAAGGTATGATTTTGCAGATACATGAGTTAGTGGAGGCATGGATAAAAGAGTTGGTAAAATCTCAACCATTGGCTAAGGAGTGGCTAGGATCAAAGGAGGCTCGCTGATGTGGAGGCGCACGGGCAGCATCCCTCTCAGTCAGGCGCGCGCGCACGCAGGCAGCGTCCAGATCAGCACCGCGCTGGTGCATCCTCATTCGCTGGGCGAGCGCGCCACAAATCTCGCTCCTTGGCCGCTGATTACGCGCCACGCTGGTGCATCTAATGTTGCTGGGCCGAGTGCTTGGCGCGCGCGGATCCCTTTAATTTGGGCCACCGATTTCACTCCATCAAAGGCTCCTATTTCTCCTCCAATTTTTGCCAAACTCCATCCACCTTAGGAATTTCCTATTTAAGCATTGCATTGGTGTGTGTAAAATACTTTTGTCAAATTTATAAAATTACTATTTCCCTACTCCAAGGTGTTTTTCCTTTGGTATTTTCCTTGATTCCTTGAGCCAAGTGGAGTAGCCCTCCATTGCTAGCCTAGCTTGGGTTGTTAGGTTAGCTCTTCACATTTCCCTCGCCTTCTCCAATGGGAGTCGAAGTTGAGGAAGGAAACCTAGGCCCTAGGTGGTCGGTTTTCCTCCGGGAAGATCGTTTGTTCAAGGAGCCTAACGTAGGATAGCTCTTTGAACCCGCCGAAGGTATTTCTATTTACTTCTTGCCATCACTTTCACACACTTGAACACTCTTAAATTCGGCCACACATATTCCACACACATCACATTTATTTTCTTGCATTTTTATTTCCTTCATCTTCATCTTCATTTCTTCACCTCACACACACATTTCACCCCTTTAGTTTCTTCTATTTTATTGCCTTTCATCCATCCTTCTCTACTCATATTCGGCCCTCCCATAAACACACACCATTACTTTACTTATTGCAATTTATTTCTTCATTTTTATTCCTTTTATTTTAGGTTTGCACCACACTTGTCACCCGAGCACCTTTCTAACATTTTGTGGGTTATACACGGATCCCTTTTCTAAGGGATTCTGTGTCAGCCGCAATAGCCTGAGATCTGGTAACTCTTCTTGCTGATGACAGGGTTTCTATCGGATACAAACGTAATTGGTCATCGAAAAAGTGACAGTCTTTGACGGAGAGGGAGAGAGAGAGAGAGAGAGATATGGTAAACGAATGAGAAGAGGAGACGCTGTTAGAGAGTGAGAAGGGGGCGTGGGGGTGGCCGAATGGGTGGGCAAGCCTGAAACGACAAGTAACCGTTGGAGCCATCAAATATTAATAATTAAATTATCAGTTATTGTAACCATTCAAAATTTTGAGGAATCTGATTAATAATTAAATTAGGAGTGCTCAGTATTTGTAACAGCAGGTCAATGGATGTTGACGTGATTGTATCTTTTTCCTGTGAAATCCTTGTTAAAAGAGTCGACTAACTTTTGTTTATTCTTGGCAATTGAATTTTCTTTAGGAGATGTACACACGAGCTGGTCCTTTATTTCGTGATGAACTTCGTCGCCATCATCTTCCTTTATCTATAGTTGGTACAGCTGCAAATATCTTGCTAGATTGTAGGTTTAGGCTACAGAAAATTTTTCTTTACTCTCTTTTCCGCCATACATATAATTTTTCTATTTATACAAACGGTTTCTTACCCAAAAAATTGTCACCAACCCACATAGGGAGCCGGAGCACATAGAAAGGTCCATTAAAAGTTGTCCAGCCCAGACTGAGATACACATGCACAACTGCAGAGCTCATACAAAGGGGCCTAGCTCAGACGTCAATAGCCCAAGCTCAAAATCTAGGTGAGAGAGGCGGTCCATCAAAGAGTCGCCTTCCCATTGCAACTTCTCAGTCCAATTTCAAAATGTTTGAACTGTTTTTAAGATTGGGCTGTTTGAGATTTTATGGACGTTCAAAGCGACAAATCCAATGACCCCGTCCGTACTTCAACGATGCCACATAACAGATGAACTGCGAGCTGGGAATTCTGTCAATGGCAAACCGTCCTGGTCTTGGTGCTGTCTTTTCCTTTTCTTAGACTCCAAGGGTGCCTATTAAATCAATCTCTCTCGCTCCACGCTTTTTGGATGTTTGAAGATCAAGTTTTTTAATTTTGTATCTGAATCACACTATCCGTGTACCATCCTCTATGTTCCCTTCATAAATATGAAGATCTCTACATAGGGCTCTTTTACTTTCTTAAACTCCGAGGGTACCTTTGAAATCAATTTACCTTTTTTAAGATTCATATATTTAGCATGGTGTCAAAGTGTGAGCGTGTGTGAGCCAAATAAATTTTGTAACAAAAGTGACTAGTCTGACCCGTTTCTTTCAATGCATGTTGTATAAACTCTATTTTGGATAAACTCAATAATTCATTAGCTCCATCAGAGCGTAGATTTTAGAATTGTTTAAGACAAGTGTGAATTAGATTTTGGAAAGTGGTGATAATTTGAGGAAGAAAGATTTCATGTTGATTTGTTTTTGAACAAGTGGTCTATCCATGAAAGCTCCTCCTTATACTCTCTTCCTTCGTCTTCTTCTTTTCTGTCCTGGGAGTTTCACCATTCCATGTGTATTTGGGGAATCTATTTTTGAGCGGGCGCTGTGTGATTTGAATTCTAGTATCAATTTAATGTCACTATCCATATTTCAAAAGTTTGGTCTTAGTGAAGCAAAGTCCACGAGAGTGATTCTACAAATGGCTGATCGTTCTACCAAGCATCCGCGTGAGGTGATTGAAGATGTCTTGTCAAATTCGACAAGTTATGAATTGTAAACATAGACAATTATATTAATCTAGACCATGCCTCCCACTATTACACACTTTACTCACTACACTAACCACACATAAAATTTCGTTACATTTGAAGCACATTTGGTTGGTCATCTTTACATTTCTTTTAAGGTTTTCTCGGCTTAGTCGATTCCAAGGAAGCTAACGATCTTCAAGTGGTCTTGAGCTTGTTTTGCAGGTAAGGACCCTAACACTTAGGTTTTAACTACAAGTTTAGTAACAGTCAACCTTATTTTATTGATAACTTTGGTTGCGTTGGTAAATTTTACATTAATTCAGATTGTAATGGTTCGGACCTTTGTTAATGAAATGGATTGAATGTAACGAATAAGTGGAAAATCTTTCTGAGTTGAAAAGTTAAAGAGAAGAGAAAGGATAACTAAACTTGGATGAATTGTCATTCTTCATTTTTCGTTTACTATTATGAGATTTGGCTCGTTGAATTCCAGGGAATTGGAGTAAAAATGGCATTAATTCAGATTGTAATGGTTCGGATCTTTGTTAATGAAATGGATTGAATGTAATGAACAAGTGGAAAATTTTTCTGAGTTGAAAAGTTAGAGAGAAGAGAAAGGGAAAAGATGAAAAGAGAAGAAAGAAAATGTGATGTTTGAAAAGTCAACAAAGAAGAATAAAGTTTGAAAAGTCAAACACCAATTTGGTTGAGAATAGTCAAAGTTTGGTGAATTACAGGGCATTCTGGTTTGGGTGTTTTCGGTTAAATCCATGATGTGTTTTTGATAAATTGATTTTTCTATGTTAATTATCTACGACTAACCAATTTTTAAGGATCTTTTTTTCAGGATACCTGTTCAATCCAAGAGAGTCTAAGCTCAGTTCCAGAAATATCATCAATCTGTTTATCCAAAAAAAAAAACAGGCGATTTTGTCTGGCGATTGAACCCAAATGATCGAGGGTATTGATGAAAGTTTTGATTGATTAGTCTTTAATTGTTTCCAATGTTCTTCGTAGATTCAAAGGAATGCATGGATTAAAGAAAGAATTTCTCCACTTAAAGTATCTGTAACTGCTGTTCCTCGTCCTTTTCATAGGATTTCTCACAATACTGTGCTGTGAAATGGAAATGTTTCCTCAGAGTCTTCAAATCCTATATTTCCGATCTAAATATCAGAACATTTATCATTAGAACGAAGAAGTTTAAATGGGTTTGGTTTGGAGGGTTTGCCTTCAAAATATCTGAGAAGAGCAGAGTTTAACACACGTAATGCTAATCTTGGTGAGAAGATTCTTGTGGAACAGAGGCCTAGGAATGAAGTAATCTTTCTGCTCATTCACAGGGGAATGGCTCCTGTTTAGTAAATGCTCATCACTCTATAGAGAGAAAGGAGAATGAGTTCCCTAGAGAGTGAGATGGAATATGACATTCATTCAAGGAGAGAGAACGTTAAAATATCCAAAAACTTCCATTTTTGTTAGAAAATAAAATCATACTAATTGAATTTCTCCTCCTTTTCCATTAAAATGCTAAAAATATATAATCCAACTTAACTATCCTCTCTAAAAATACTAGAAAAATGCATACCAATATTATTTGATTAATCAAGATCCCGCGATCGAGGCTTATTCTCGAGTTCGAGATCGCTCCATAATTGTTCTATGGAGCAGGATCCCGCTCTTAAACAGTGGGCTCCCACTCTAGAAATGTTCCTTTGAATGGATCCCGCTCTCGACAAGAAAGCTCCCATTCTATGCTAGTATAAAACAGAATAGGAATCCATTCTGCTCCCACAACGTACTCCGATATAAATGAGCCGAACGTCAACCAGGTATTGTTTTACAAATTTTTAGAAGTACAAAAAAGTCGAATTAATTACAAAGTCGATTCGAAACATCATTATATTTATTTACTCTACGAGAGTTATATTTTCAAGTTTTGCATCATTGGAAATTGAGTAGTTGTTTCTACAAATTGGATTACTTGGATTGTGTGACTTGACAAGCGATAGTTCCAAGATGAGTATTTTTCTATTTTACGCTAATATGAGATGCACCCCGCAGCCTCTTTCGGTGAAGTCTTATGTCTTTGGTCGAAAAATAAACTAACCTCAAGTATTGTGAATGAATTAATCAATTTTAACATGGATGAGTCTAGCAAGAATGTGAAAAATATTATCACGCTTCTCATAATGTCGAGTTTATTAAAGTTGGGACAGAGCTTGACTTGCTTAAGAAAATTTATCGAAATCTCGATATTGGTGTGTTTTATAAACCAAAATCCAATGATTTCAATGTCAAGGTGTGAATGATTAATCATATGATATTCCACAGGATGAATATATATGATATAATATGGGGTAAGTGATTCTGAGTCTCATGACTTAGGTTTTTCTTACATACTAAAAAAATATGTTGTATAACACTTTGATTCAAAATATTACTGAGAATTGTTGAAGTTCAAAGTAAATGATTATTCAAGGTAGGTCAGCAAGCTTCCACCTCATTAGCTCCTCCTCAAGTGTCTAGGGGTGTGCAAAACCGAACAGGAACCGATGAACTGAACTGGAACCGGTGAAATCGGTTCGATTCGGATCGGTTTTGAGCATTTGGAAACCGAAGTTCAGATTAATTTTGTAGGAACCGACTTTTTAGGTTCGATTTTTGGTTTGGATCGGTCAAAATCGAAAGAAACCGAACCGAACTATTCTTGAATTTTAAAACCGTTCTTACGCTCTGAAAGATTTGATTTTTAAAGTGAGTTGCGGGGGAGAAATGTACGCAGAAACTGGGGTTTTGTTTCCTCACTTCCAAAATTTATTATGTTCTGTTTTATATCGTTTCTACTCAATGCTCATTGTTTAAATGAAAATGTGTTGTTCAAACATTTACCTAAAGTATTGATCCTTTGAGCTTTAGGATAGGAAAATATTTCTCTATAACCATTAAATTGTGGAGTGGGTTGCTTTGTCTTTTCGTCAAACATTGCATGGATCAGAATTATGAATGTGTTTATGGGGAACGTATATGAAATATGATGTACATGCAGCATATATGTCACGCCCCAAAGGGGACCCGTAACAGAACGGGAAACAACCCGTCCCGAATAGAACTAGATCGTCCGACCCTTAACACCAAATTTCACCAATCGCAGCAGAATATTAACCAATTAAGATAAGTCAGGGCCCGGACAGATAAATAAACAGGTCCAACAAGTGACACCAGATGATTTAATAATGTATATCCAATATAGTAACATGGTAAATTAAACAGAACAAAACTTACACATCCACAGTAGCGTCCAACCTTAAAATTTAAAATGAGTCTTCAAATGAAAACTTATTTATTTAGAGAATTCCTGCTTCAGATAGATCCTGAAAAAAATAGTTGTCGTTTGGGGTGAGTCGACTAAACTCAATAGGGGTAGAGTTTATTTTTAGCAGTTATATAATAATATACATAGATTTAATAAAAATGTTGTTATGCAATTTAAATAGATGTTTGGTGAAAATAAAGCCTCTCATGGACTCCGAGCACACTGGGCTATAGGCCAAAACATCGACATGAGGAGGTCGCACGCCATAATTACCCTGATCAGGTTTAGGGTTTCGCGCTCAAGGACACAGCTCTTCAGCTGTCCTATTACTTCTAGTTAAAACCACACAATTTTTATCAATGATAAAATAATGCAGTTGATAAATGTGTGAAAGAACAATAATACAAAATCAAATGAACATTTCATACTAAATAAATGAATTTAATTAATGAATTAAAAGTAATAATATTTGACCGAAAATAAAATAAACCCCTACCTCAAGTAAATATACAACAGGTCAAAAATAAGTCCAAGAATCCAAGTTACTGAGTCCAAACTTTAATTCACTAATTTGGTACCTAATCAGGAGTAAAATCATTTAATCTTGGAGTAAGATCGATAAACTTATACTCTAAATTAATCCCCCAAATATTTCTCTCTATAAGGGGTAATTCATTTATAAAGCTAAAAAGAGTTACGAAAGGATAATCACCCAAGTCATAAATGGTGCCTCATATTTTTTTTTTACTTTCAAAATTCTAACCTTCGACGTAAATAGAGTGGCAAAAGACTAGGATTCTTACCTACGGCCGACAACTCCTCAAGTGCTATATCAACCACAAATTCACATAGGTAGCACCAATAATCACCTAGAGTTTTGACAATCTCCTCTGTTCTTCAAACACTCAACAGTAAAGAAATCTGAAATGAAATATCAGGAATGTCTTGCATTTGTGATTGAAGTTCTGGTATGATTTGATATGAATGCTTAATAAAACAAATAATGAGCCATACCAACAAGTCCAAGAAGGAAGAGAGGAAGCTTAAGAGAATTAAGGAGCTCTGATGCACACAGCGATCACAAAAAGTAACATAGGAAACTAGAAAAAGAAAGCAGGTAAGCAAATCCATTTCTCGGACAAAACGGTATGAGAAGAAGCTGAAAGCCGAAGGTTAAATTCAACCTTTATCTCTCTGTTTCCTTCGTTCTCCTCTAGTGCGCGGCGCCTTCAAAAGGAGGGTTTCTGGGGGAAATAACATAAGGAAATTTTTAAGTAGGAGGAGAATAATTGTACAGGTGGCAAGTTGATTTAGGAAAAAGAATATTACTTTTTTGTCCTCTAGCGTTTTCTCCCCCAAACTGTTTGTTGGGTTTCACATTCTCCCCCACTCAATGAAATTTCGTCCTCAAAATTTGGATCAATTAAGGTCATATCATTAATAGTTGGGGATACTTTATTTTAATCTCCGATTCAAAATCCCAAGTGGCTACTCTTTTACTATGATTCTTCCACTAACTCTAAACTAAAATTATTCATGATGACGCAAAATTCTAATCTCACGCCCTAATAGTGTTTGAGGTCACTCTTCATAAGAAGTATTCCGCTTAACAGATATCTCGGTCCATGTGATTACCTGTGAGATGTTTAAATCACACCTTATAAACATCTCTTAGCAAATTTCCAACAAAAAGGAATAAATGATTCAGAACTATAACTAAGACTTAATTATCATGTCCTCAACATATTCTTAAGAGTGAAGTGTCTCGTGGACTATCCATTCGTCGTAAGGTGATAAGTCAAATCTAAGTTATTTTATTGTTCAAAATCCTCAGAATGGTTTTCCAAAACTTAGACAAAAATTTTGAGTTTTTATAAAATATAACACTAAATGAAACACGAATCAACATGTCCCTGCTAGTCTCTATCGAGGGTAAAAAAAAATTCATCACAACTTTATCTAACTTTCACTCCAAAATACGTGAGCTTGAATAATCTAGTATGTTCAACATTCAATCCTAAATTATTGATAAGTAGAGTCAAACAACATATCGACTACATTCAACTCCATGCAAGTCTATCACAAACTGACTACATCACCAATACTTTTAGACCTCATAGTTATGCTTTTTAAACCTCATAAATGCATCAACGCAACTTTCCCTTATCACATACTCAACTGATCAAATATTTTGCAAAACTCATAATTAAGTTCGAGCACTTCTTTAATGTGCTGCGGAATAGTAGAAGTTTCCATAATCAAAACTATTTCCTTAACCCAAGAATCAAATCATGTCGTGAGAAGAATATATAAACTCTAATGGCATAAAGACTAATTTAAATTTTACATCTCACGAATAATTTTATATTAACATCAACAAAAGACAATTACAACTAACAACCATCCATAAGTGGAGTAAGTTCACTTTTGCAACCTCAGCTTTCAAAATACATTAACTCAGTCAAACGACATTATTACACATCCAAGTGTACAATTCGTGTATCTAATAAATCGCTTTTATCAAACACTATCGATCATTGTCAACTTAGGTGCTACTCTCAATCGACATTCTAACTTTTAAGGCTGATAGGTTTCTTCGTTTCAAACATTCCAATATGTTATACTTTAACAAATATAATTATTTCACAATAGCTTATTTGACTAGGTTTTAAGCCCACTCAGCCCAACTTAAATTATCACATAAAGAGCATGGAAGTCTAAATAATATAGGGGATCAAAATGAGTAGATTTTAAATCATGAGGTTGACGTAAACCCTGACATATCTTCAAGGAATATCAGAATACTCCATCTCAAATACCAAATAACCACCGCTAAAAGTAAAAACCTCATACATGTAATTAATTTTCAATGCCCACTCAATTAACTCTAACAAGAATCATTATTTAATCATGTTGTACCCACAACAATTTGTTGCTTATCAGTAGAAGAGTCTCATTCTTGTATACAACAAATTTTGGTTTTCTACCCACCAAACAATTCAACAATCAAACTTATATGAAGTCTTTAGCATTCTACCATTGATATTTCACCACCATAAATTTTCTCACACGTGACACTACTAAAGTACTCTATCATTGGACCTAATGATGTCACAAATACCTAAAATGTTAAATCATAGCGTCAAAACAAAATAATCTTATCTTTAGGCCCAATCAACACTTAGGCATGGCCAAAGACCCTCTTCTTTGGCTCTTACTATTTTTTTTTTTTAATTTTTTGGTTATTTCGAATCATTTCTTGTATCATCCTTAGTCAAGCAATTTCAAAAGTTAAACTTATCACCTTGAATATGCCATATATGTAATAGAATATGTCAGTTCATCAATGTGGCGTGATTTTCCAAAAATTGAAAGGTTCTCTTAAACCAAATCATGACTTATCTAAGTCCAACATCATCTTAAGAACTTGCCTTAAATTCTATCATTTTCATAAACTTAACCAAGTAACCAATCTCTTTAACTAAGTTATGATACACGATAATCATACTATATCAATCTCATATCTTACTTGTCATCACAAATGACATTCAAGCCATAGTCTCTAATGGGCAATCGATTCCTAAAAAGTCCATAATATTCACCATAAAATATGAGAAATCCCTTTTCTTACTATACAAAAATCAATGGCGCTATATCATCTCGTAAAGTCACACTCATCAACCATTGAGTTCAATTTATCCTAAACATTAGCGGATTAACATATCCAAATCCTTTCACAATCTATGCTCAAATACTTAAGAGTAAAGATACTTAAATCCTTTAAAGAAATTATCCAATCCTTAAATTTTCTATCAATATTTAGTGGCACTCTCAGACTAATAAATTGCTATGTAGCCATATATACACATACCCAATGTGCATCCCTTGGAGGCATGATTGAAATCTGAAAACTTTTCGATACTACTAGAACACGTCCTCAGTTACAATAATAATTCGTGTATATCATTACATCATCTATCTTACGAGTGTCACTTTTCAAGATGGAAACGGGCTCTGATACCAAATTTTCTGTCACGCCCCAAAGGGGACCCGCAACAGAACGGGGAACGACACGGCCCGAATAGGACTAGATCGTCCGACCCTTAACACTAAATTTCACCAATCGCAGTGGAATATTAACCAATGAAGATAAGTCAGGGCCCGGACAGATAAATAAACAGGTCCAACAAGTGACACCAGATGATGTAATAATGTATATCCAATATAGTAACATGGTAAATTAAACAGAACAAAACTTACACATCCACAGTAGCGTCCAACCTTAAAATTTAAAATGAGTCTTCAAATGAAAACTTATTTATTTAGAGAATTCCTGCTTCAGATAGATCCTGAAAAAAATAGTAGTCGTTTGGGGTGAGTCGACTAAACTCAATAGGGGTAGAGTTTATTTTTAGCAGTTATATAATATTATGCATAGATTTAATAAAAATGCAGTTATGCAATTTAAATATATGTTCGGTGAAAATGAAGTCTCTCATGGACTCCGAGCACACTGGGCTATAGGCCAAAACATCGACATGAGGCGGTCGCACGCCATAATTACCCTGATCAGGTTTAGGGTTTCGCGCTCAAGGACACGGCTCTTCAGCTATCCTATTACTTCTAGTTAAAACCACACAATTTTTATCAATGATAAAATAATGCAGTTGATAAATGTGTGAAAGAACAATAGTACAAAATTAAATGAACATTTCATGCCAAATAAATGAATTTAATTAATGAATTAAAATTAATAATATTTGACCGAAAATAAAATAAACTCCTACCTCAAGTGAATATACAACAGGTCAAAACTAAGTCCAAGAATCCAAGTTACTGAGTCCATACTTTAATTCGCTAATTTGGTACCTAATCAGAAGTAAAATCGTTTAATCTTGATGTAAGATCGATAAACTTATACTCTAAATTAATCCCCCAAATATTTCTCTCTATAAGGGGTAATTCATTTATAAAGCTAAAAAGAGTTACGAAAGGATAATCACCCAAGTCATAAATGGTGCCTCATATTTTTTTTTTACTTTCAAAATTCTAACCTTCGACGTAAATAGAGTGGCAAAAGACTAGGATTCTTACCTACGGCCGACAACTCCTCAAGTGCTATATCAACCACAAATTCACATAGGCAGCACCAATAATCACCTAGAGTTTTGACAATCTCCTCTGTTCTTCAAACACTCAACAGTAAAGAAATCTGAAATGAAATATCAGGAATGTCTTGCATTTGTGATTGAAGTTCTGGTATGATTTGATATGAATGCTTAATAAAACAAATAATGAGCCATACCAACAAGTCCAAGAAGGAAAAGAGGAAGCTTAAGAGAATTAAGGAGCTCTGATGCACACAGCGATCACAAAAAGTAACATAGGAAACTAGAAAAAGAAAGCAGGTAAGCAAATCCATTTCTCGGACAAAACGGTATGAGAAGAAGCTGAAAGCCGAAGGTTAAATTCAACCTTTATCTCTCTGTTTCCTTCGTTCTCCTCTAGTGCGCGGCGCCTTCAAAAGGAGGGTTTCTGGGGGAAATAACATAAGGAAATTTTTAAGTAGGAGGAGAATAATTGTACAGGTGGCAAGTTGATTTAGGAAAAAGAATATTACTTTTTTGTCCTCTAGCGTTTTCTCCCCCAAACTGTTTGTTGGGTTTCACATTCTCCCCCACTCAATGAAATTTCGTCCTCAAAATTTGGATCAATTAAGATCATATCATTAAATAGTTGGGGATACTTTATTTTAATCTCTGATTCAAAATCCAAGTGGCTTCTCTTTTACTATGATTCTTCCACTAACTCTAAACCAAAATTATTCATGATGACGCAAAATTCTAATCTCACGCCCTAATAGTGTTTGAGGTCACTCTTCATAAGAAGTATTCCACTTAACAGATATCTCGGTACATGTGATTACCTGTGAGATGTCTAAATCACACCTCATAAACATCTCTTAGCAAAATTCCAACAAAAAAGAATAAATGATTCAGAACTATAACTAAGACTTAATTCTCATGTCCTCAACATATCCTTATGAGTGAAGTGTCCTTTGGACTATGACTTCTACATAGAAAAATAATATTAACCACGGTATATCTAAAAATATACACGAACTGCAAAACCCATCAGCACCAACAAATGAGAAGCATAAAAATTCCAAATTGGTGAAAGAAGAAGGCTATGCTCCTAAGTATAGAAAAGAGAGAAAATATGATGATGAATTTTTTAATTTGTGGTAAAAATATGCATACTGAAAAAAAAAAAAGAATCATAAAAAACAAATTACACCTTGGTCCAAACAGAGTGATCATTAGCAATGGAAGCATCAATTAATTGCTGAATTGCATCACGCTTACTTGCAACGGAGCTTTCGTTGTTTCCATAGCAAATCTACAAAATTTATAATAGAATAATTACTAGAACTATCAATGAATATTTTTTGTCCTTACAACCAAATTTTGTAGATTACTCAAACGAGAACTCTCCAGGAAAAAACCCGCCAAATGAAGAAGTTTCTGAACGCTGGGACCTGTGTCTGACATAGATTTCAGAGGTTGAGGTTTACTAAAGTAGTCTAGCTCCAGAGAAGCTTCATCACCATTTCCAATATTAGTCTTCTTTGACAAACCAATATACCCGTCTTCAGAAGATGTTCCAACCATATCAGAAGCATCAAAAGAGGACTTTGACCGCTGTCTCTCTTTCTTGTTTTGTAAGAAATTCATCAAATCAACTTCAATGCGAGGAGTATACTATTTAAGGGCTCGCCTCAAGGAGTTCTGTTCTTCAACTGATAAGCCAAGAATGAGATTCAAAACCACCGTAGGGTCAAAGTGGGAATAAACAGATATTATACATGTAATAGCTGCTTCCTTCAGTTTAGTGTTTTATTTTTGTTGTTACATGTAATAGATGTTATACATTTCTTTGTTAAAACGGAAGTTTTAAGATTTATTAAATAAACATTTTAAATATATTAGAGAGTTGAGAAATTATAAGACTTGCATTAAACATTACTTTTGGTAGGAGGAGAAATGATGATCTTGCCATTGGAGTCGGAGAAGCATGAAAAGGAGTGAAGGGCGAGAATCCAATGCTTTTTTCCTCGTAATAATATGCCTAGTCTATGACTACAGCTGAGTTGGCATTGTAGAGGCCTAAAGCTCAGATTTCTATCTCCTTCACGTCTCGTATACAGCTGAGTCGCTTCAGTTCCTACTCCAATTTTAATTCTATGCACCAAATGAGTCTGGATAAACTAATGCATGTGTACCTATGTTTGTTTTAAAATAGTATAAAAACAAAGTAAGTATATTATGATGGGCAGGAGTATTAAATCGCACTATTATACATGGGTATAATATAGGACTACTTAAAGAGGGCTACTTAGATTATATCTAGATATTAATGCTCATATTTTGAATGACATATATACCTTATGTTTTAAAACAGAGTGGACAAAGTGGAGAGATTTGGGAGGAAAGAGTCTGCCATAGAAAGGATCCAACAAGTTGCAGAAACGAAACATTGACAAGTGTTAACCCAAGATTAGGTCTAGATTACAGAATTACCCTATAAATATTAAAAATTATTTAAACTTATCAAATCCATTTTTGAAGGAGCAAGTTGCTCAAAAAGGAAGGAGAGTTTGGTCAATTTGGACAAAGAAAGTGGGGTTAGAGTGGGGATAAACATTATGATTATGTGGTGATTGAAGAGGAGTTAGATTCGTGGAGTAAAAGTGGACCTCTTAATATGATAAGATTTTGGGGTACGCCTTTCCCAAAATCCAACGAGAGGGTTCACCACAGCTGATCAGTTCGATTATGATCCACGATGGATTATCTCATGATTCAAACCGAACTGCTACTTTCTAATGTTATATATTAATATTTTAAATTCTATTCCCATTTTGAAATGAAAACTCGTCGCCAGAGTTCTAGTTCATTGAAAGTTAATTTCAAAAATGAAAAAAATTTTGGTTTAATGATTTGTGTGGGACTAAGATTAAAATTTTAACCGACTATTTCGGTTCAATTCAATTTCAATTAAACTGCGGTAATCAATTCCTTCTAAGACCAAAACTAAGAACAGCGTAAAAAATGCATCAAAATTGAACCATGATCATCAGTTTGATTCCACCAACTTGGTCCCCCGCTAATTGAAACGTATAAACTAGAGTTATTTTAGGAGGAAAAGTTTTTTACTGTAAAAAGATTTAATGATGAAAAATCTACTTCTACCGACTCATTCGAATTGAACTATGTATGAGATTGTGAACATCTTGCTTGTAGTTCTTGAACTTCTTTTGAAAAACACTAATTTTTTTACCATTTTAATTACTATCTTAATCTACTCTCTAAATATATTCGCTGACATGTCAAACAATGATTAGTACAACTAATATAAATGTATATTTAAATAGTAGAATAAGAAAGTAGATGTAACTTTTTTCTTTTTAATAATAAGAAAATTAATCCAAATAATCAATCAATCGAGTTGATCCAATCTGGTTTTCACATGCCTCCGAGCGAAAATACCACAACTTAGAGATGAACGAGCCAATTTCATTATTATAACTTTTTAATAATTATTATTAGTTGTGCGTTTAATGTAATCAGCTAGGACAAAATTACTGTTAGTCGTCTGGGTTGAATCGGCGTTTGACTTCTTTCAAGCACTGGCTTGAGAAGAAATTGTAGTTTGGATGTTCTGCTCATACCATTTCCTAACTAAACATTACTTGTTTATAAAGAGACTAATCTTGTAAATTAAGAGCTTTTTACCACTTCGTTCCTCTAGAAAGCATATGAAATTCGATTAAATTAATGTCGAGGGTCCATACTTGGAGACTTCTGAGCCACTCTTATAGATATTAGGAAGTGTTTAGCTTCGGAAGCATCCGGGCCAATCTTTATCAAAAATATCCATCATCTTGGAATTTCCATGAACATAAACTTTGGGCTCTTTGAGCTGCAATAAATGAAATAAATAAGGTTTTGCAAAACAAGTTGATGAGATTTATATTCATTTCAACATTTAAATGGATGGCGGATGCTCACCAGTTGAATGGGAGGAATTCGAGCTTGAAGCCGAATCCTGGTGAACCCGCTTGAAGCAAAGAGACATTTGAATCCATCGACACGAGGATGTTCGCTGTCACATGTAAAATCAAGCATGAGAC
Source organism: Begonia masoniana (assembly GCA_022432975.1). Lineage (NCBI taxonomy): Eukaryota > Viridiplantae > Streptophyta > Magnoliopsida > Cucurbitales > Begoniaceae > Begonia > Begonia masoniana. The sequence continues at coordinate 9,704,583 of CM039505.1, read as the reverse complement.
TAATTGAAATCATGCAAATTTTAGAATGGAGATCTTTGCTGTTATTCTTAAGCATATGGCACATGTTTCTACATCCAACCTATCAGTATAGAAATGATAGATTGCACAGAAGACCATGAATTCCAGTATTTAGACCTATAAAGGATTACCTTTCCTCTAAGATCGCCCTTTGGTGGCTTATAGGATACAGCATGGGAATTGAAAGCTTTTCTATTATGACAGATACAAGATGTACAGTAAATTTCCCTCACAAAAGGTAATGCTTTTGAAGTTTAACTAATTTTTCAAATAAAGAAACTAAATTTGGTGGCGACTGTACCGAAATATCTTCATTGAAGAATTTTTAAGAAAATTTAAAACGATAAAAATAAAAAATAAAAAAACCCGAGAAACTCACTTGATAAGATAGGTGAAATTTTTCAGATATAATTCTTCAAGAGGAATATTTTCTTCTTTAGAATACCTGCATTTGATACAAAAGTGTTATCGCACGATGATGAAAGAATGGCATAAAAATTGTCATAAGCACATACATGAAATAAACCTTCAACTCTGACATTCCATCAATGATTGACTTGTCTATTTTAGGAACTCTAAAAGAAGGTTCTTTTTGGCTGAAATTGAATGCATTCTTGATCTAAAGTAGACAATGAATTAACAACCCCGAACTGTAATTCTATGACAACATGAACCTTCAAGTTTAGCCATAATGAGATAGTATCCTTTTTTGTTATAATATTTGTCACTCATCGATGTACAAGACCCAAAGTTCGTTATTGCTAGCAATACACTGGTTTAAGGCAAAGTTATGTAACCGCAATAAGAACTGGTTCAGCCGATAAAATGTCACAATATGCAACCATTTCCGAATTTCTAATGCACCCAGCGTTCGCAATTACAATTTCTATAGAAATACATAGATAAACATATGGTATTATGATAAAAGAACCCAACTAGATGTCTAGAAAAAAGTTTTCTTACTTATGTTCCCATCCCATTGCACTGTACTTCTCTTACCAATAGGGGAAAAACAAGTTTTTCAAGATAGAAAACACTATCACCAAGAGTTAACTGCTCTAAATCAATACCTCCACGGCAAATTATCTTCACAAAAGCGTGAAATTCCATTCATGGCTGAGAAAGGATCAATGTGAACCCAACGTTCATTTGTCCTGTTAGCCAGATAGCCTGTCAACAAGTTGAGGCTTAGTATCTTACTAGTGCAACATAATTAGAGCATCGAGGAAGAGCACTGCATAGGACCAGATAACGGATATTTGGGGAAATCTCAATATTCCCGTGAATCTTGATAAAGATGAAAAACCCAATTTGTTATAATTATCAAGTCTTGCCCTGAAGGTGATAACACTCAGGTTTTAAGTTGGTAAACTGATCAAGGTTGCTAGACATAAATTACACCATTTCCCAGAAAAATAACGACATGAACTTAACAAGGACCACGTGTAAAAGAATAGGGCTAAAGAACAAAAAGAACTTGGCATTTAAGTGCTTCAGATTAGTAGATTTTCAAGCCTGGGACATGGAAAATCATCATCATGATGCATCTTCCATCAAACAAGGACCAAGTATTTGATTTGAAACATGAGGTAAAGATGTCTATTAGAGAACCAGAGAGACTGACCAGTTTGATGCAACTTCTTTAAAGCATAACCACTTGGATAATTCTCATATGATGCCATGAAGGTGATGATACAACACCCTAAACTACAAAGTAGATAACGCGTTAAATAAGGTGAAATCAATCATCATATGGGAATCAAAAAGATCAGAAAGATAACCAACCTAATCAACATTAATCCTATTAGAGCAAGGTAAAGTAACTTCCATAAAGGCTTCCTCCTATTGTTGTAACTGTGACAATTGGCAGAAAAAATCATAAGTATTAATCAGAGAACAAGAATATGAAAGGAAAAAATAGAAGTGTTTCAAGGTAAATAAAAGAATATGATGCAGAGAGAAAGTTTGGGAAACATTACAGTCGTAGGAAGAAATCAAATGGTCACTGTCAAGGGTAGTTTTGGGAGTTGATTGTATGTTTTTGCATGGGGGACACTCTTGGTGGAGGAGAATGTAGGGTGTTAATTCTAGGGGGATCATAGGTAGGGAGCACAAGTTAGTTTTGGAGGAAAGAGAAGGGTATTGACAATTTTCTGGAAGGCTGGATCCAAATATGTGGATAGTCAGATTTGTGATGTGTTCCCGTTGTTTTCTGTTTTGCTTCTGTGTTATTGCTAATTATTTATTTTACCGTTCTTCTACCCTATCAAAATACTCTAAAATAAACTACAGCAAGAAAATCTACAACTTCAAATAAAAAATATGTAAAAATTATAGCTTGCTTTGATTATCAGAGATCTGACTATTTGAAAAGTTCACCAAGGTGGCAAAAATCTTATTTTTTTTATTTCAGTTTAAAGTCATTCTCGCTTGAAGATATTACAAAGTTTTGTAAGGAAAGATATGAAAATTATCAACAAAACAGCATAAATAATAAGGTACAAATTCTCGTCCAATACTTATTTCTTCAAAAATTTCAATGCAGTATGTTGATGAGGATAAACGACATAACATACATCCTATTTGCTGCAACTGATGCAGATACATTGAAGATTGGAACTGATGGAATTATAAAACGGAGCTCCTGCATAAGAGAAGCCAACAAAATTACTCATGTCTAACAAGTAGCACACAACCTGCTGAAGTTCACGGTTTCTTTAATACCTTGTGGGGAAGCTTAGAGTACAGTAAAATGAAGAAAAAAACAGGAAGAATGAAGGGTAAAAGTCTCTTTTCAAGCAAGACTCCCAACTGCACAAAAGTGACTCATCAAGTTAGAAAGTGACAATACTAGAAGCCTAAAAAAAACAAAGAAACTCAATATCTTCTGCACATGAATGAAGAATGCTTTCAAGAGTAAACTGTAACAAATTATTCAAGAAGCATGCAATAAAGAAAGCACAAAAAAAGATAATAATTTGATAATAAAATTCAGATAACATCTGAATACTCACCGCAAAAAGAGGATAGGCAGCAAGCAATAACCTGGGAAGTGCTGAAGTGAAATACCAGTGGAAAGGATGTGTCTGACAATGAGTAATTAAGAAGGAACGTCAACAGTTCAATTCAATTGTTAATATATGATTTACAGAATTTTTTTGTCGGTTGTATCATGGAGTCAAAACAGCATTTACTGATATTATTTAGAATTCAAAACAACATTACAACTTATTGAGATTTTATTCCACTTCTCCATTTCATTTTGCATTGATAATATTTGTAGAATGCAATGCTAGTCAAATTTGGTCCTCACAGATGCTTTTCATTAAAAAAAAAAAAAGAAGAATATTGCTGCTTGGATACACCCCATTCTGAACTTCGATTAAGAACAGAGTTGAACCAGAAAACTTGAAATTCAGGCCAAAGTATCTTCTTCCACATTATCGAATCAATTAACACGGTAAGACCTGCATTGATCAATTAAGAAAACAGAATGTCGCAGTGAATGCACATATGAAATTGCATAGATGAAAGGATAAAGATCACAATACACATACTGAAGAACAAATAAAACTATTTACGTACCTATACATAATAGAGAAACAATTATGCATCGTTTCAATGCCTCGCATAATGATATTGATTTGGTCTGTGGAGACAATTGAAACTGCTTTAAGATATTTGACCACTGCTAATAATACAATGTATAAGTTCTTATAGCGTTTTATTGATCCAAATTTCCTGAAAACTAATATTATGCATATTCTCTGACTTATTCATTTTTACTTGCACCTTCATGTGGTAGTCAACATGATTTATGTAGTACCTTCGTTTAACTTCTCAATGCCAGCTATTGAAACGTCAAGGTGTACAGTTAGAAACTAAGTATAGCACTGCAGTACTATTTCCTACTTAATGCAAGTCTTTAACCTTCAAGCACGCTGTTTAGAATATGCTATTTTTTATTATTTTTTTTTTTAATGCATTTTCCCCTAGATATGTTTAGACTTCTATGATCACAATAAGAATTATAATTATTAACTGAAGAATATAAACCGCTAAAGCTAGCTGCTCTTTGTTTTCTTTTTTGCAATCTTCTATAATAAAGACAAATATTTGTCCAAGGCATGATTGGCCAGAAATGTTGTACTTCCACAGTAGATGCTTACGCACAAGATTACCATTAAATGCAATATTATGAAAGAAAGTCTAGTTCAGAAACAGAAATTCCAGCATAAAACAGTGACAGAAATCATTCAAAATGAAATATGATGAAGCAGATGGTGAAACATACACATACCAGCAGAAATTCCAAGCCAAGAGGACAAAGAAGTAGCAAGATGTCACATCTAAAGACGAAAGTAGCAAAAATCTGATTATTGAAAGCAGAAGTGAGAATATTTCCATGAATCCAATAATTATATCCGTGAAAAATTTATAAAACAAATCTATCAAAGTACTAAATGAATATGTACGCAATCTGTGAGAAACAAAGTAAGCACAAAGCAAATTACAGAATAAAATATCAAATTCAAATGAATTTCAAAATATGGCAAACTCATAAGACAAAGAAATAGTGCAAGAATATTATTGTGTTACTCCAAAATGCTCAATTCCAAAGAACAAGTGGAATAGAAAATAGATTCTTACTGGTGATATTACTAAGATATAGCAAAAGATTGGACAATGTAGGACCTTTTTCATAAGTTGCCTAAGCACGTATAATTCACAGGAACATCACCAGAGGAAAAATTTAAAAACTTTTAGAAAAGACGAAGCCTAAGTGGATAAAAAAATGAATCAACTTCAAAGTCTTAGGGTCAATAGATGTATCTGCAGTGAGAATTATGAAAAATGTAGGAATGAGTATAGATCAGAATGGTAACAATCTAACATAAACAAGAACTGCAGTATAATCAACAGCCCCAAAAACAAGCTTTGGAGATACAGTCCAACTCCAACTTTAGCATTTAAAGAACATACCAAACAGTTTAATGCTCTGTAAAAGTGTCCCTTAAACCAATATCCGTACCCAAGATTAACTGCAAAAATTATTGAGAATTTAAGTTAGTCAGTCATTGATATCCTTATGATATCTTAATGTAAATAGCTAGCATTTAAACTGTTAAAAAAGAAAAACTAACAAGCTCACAGTCTTGAGTGAATAGAAGAGGGGATGCATTTCACACATGAAGAGGACAGAAAATATGTCTGCTCATAGTTACAGATACATCCATATTTAGTTATTGCTAGATTTTAATGGTAGAAAAACAGGAGTGAAAATAGATTGATTACAACAGATTGGTTCCAAGAGTTTCTTAAAGAGCAGATGTGCGATTGCTCGCCAGATTATGTGAAAGATATGCCATTGCCAGATTATATGAAAGATATGTCATTTAATTTCCATTCTCTTTCAATCTTTACGTCGCAGTGGACTGACCTTCATTTTAGTAACCAAAGTTGCCACCTTCTTCTTTACTTTATCCAAGGCACAGTCACCTATTTTTCTATGCCAGTAATTAAGCCTATCATTCAAAACTATCCACGCAGCAATTTACGTCCATACTTCTACATTCTCAATAGACTTCAACAAATTATACCTACGCATAGTGCTAGTATGTTTGGAAGTGGGCGGGTAGCATAGAACAGCAAGTGAAACTGCAGTGCGGTAAATATTACAAAGAAAGCTTCTACCTGATGACCAAACCTGTCTCGAACCTGCAAAGACAAGCAATACTCACAGCTCAAATTTATGGACTCATAAAGAGAAAAATACTTACCGTTCAAAAGAAAAAAAAAAAAGGTAAAACTAATAGAAAAATAAGGAAACAAGTAACAAAAGTACCTGAATGCGGAAAAATCGCAAGGTAGATAGTACAATAAAACCTAATGCCACACGAGCTACACAACAAGACTTGGTATGTGTTAGTTAATCAAATTTGTATATTTTTTAATAATATAATGTTATCAAATGCGGTCATCTGCATTCAAGATCACTCTATCCGAAAAGTATAATAGAATATCAAGAAAATATCAACTAAACATAATTCAAAAATTTTAATGCCCCGTCTCTTATTTAATATTCCTTCAAAAATATTAATCTTATTTGAGCTTGAAGAATTTGTTTAATTCATACAAAAAGGGATCATCAAAATAATGTCCCACTAACTACAAAAATGTCCCTTTAAATTTTCCATAAGCTCAATTAAAAATTTATTAACTTCATGCTTCTAAAAATAACATACTTCCAAATGTGCATTCAATGAATAAAAAAATTAAGTAAACTTGTAACTAGATAGTCTAAAAGTGTTATTCATTCCACTGATAGCACAAATTACTAACCTGCAATAAGGCCATATAACTTTGGCAAGTGCAACAACTTTACTACCAAAATAAATGGTGATGCCAAAAATGACACGAGCAATGCCCCTAGAAGAAAAAAGTTACTTAGTGACATGATTTATTTAAATTTTTAAATCAGAGGAAAAAAAAGTTCAATAAATTTAACCCAAAAAAAATCTTGAATAGTATAAGACAAAGTAGCCCAAAAAAAAAAAAGCAAACATGCATTGAAGTAGAGAACTTCATAAAGTAAAATATTACTTCCACTCAAGCATCAAACTAGAAAGTTTGATATTAAATTATATAAGCTAAACAACTCACATAAACTCAAGCAAAGCATACCGATAAAACTTCGCGGAACAACTCCAGGGAACTCCAAGTGATCATACTATCAATTGAAACAAGTCCAAATTAACTATTAAGAAGAAAATAAAAGCTTTTATAATTCAACACTATACAACTCAAAAAAACATACCTAAAACATGCAATACTTACGTCATCCAAGTGATGTCGATGATACAAAATATCATGTATAGCCTGCATCAAGTAAGTAAAACTAGGTTAGAAACTCTTCATATGTGAAACTCATATTACAAAATATAATAGAGAAAAACAAAAGACCAGAGCTTAAAAAGAAATTAATCGACATATCTTCTGAGCTATTCTGAAGCAGATTCAAATGTCAATTACTCTGATAAGTAGATGAAAAGAATAAAGAATAAATGATAAAGTTTCTCCTTCATAGTCTTAAAATCAAAACTAGAACAATCTTATACTATAGTGTTACTGGCGATAACTATTCCGGGTATCTCAGATAAATCCTAAAATCTTTAAAAAGTTAATGATATTCTTTTTGCTTCCTGGATGCTTGTAAAAAGTATCTAACACACAATCTCTAAGCAAGAAAATAAAAAAACTTTGACTGACATGTAGAAGAGAAGTGACCGTGTGAAAAACAACAATCTTCAGAGCATGCGTCTACAAAAGCAAACCTAAGAGCTAAACAGAAACTCTAAGTAATCTGACATTCACAAAGGCCAATTGATCCAGCTAATGCAATACAGAAACGAGATCATACAGTAGCCAAATTACTAAATAAATACGTTTTCGGATGAGAAGCTGTGTTGCCATGAAGATGTATTTTTGTAAGGAGAACGACGAGAATAAAATATATTAAGATCTTTCAGGAGCTTATTAGCTTTATCAAGCATTAACTCTGCCAATTCCTCAAAATGATTCTCATTTCAGAAGAATAAATTTATAAAAAAAAAAAAAGGAAGAAACAGAATCGCTTTTGCTTAATTCAGAAATTGGTCAGCCCTGACTACCCAGCTACAAAAACATGTATACCAACCCAATCAAATGATAATAATGAAAGAAAAATTGCACTATTACCCACTAATCCATTCATTGCCGGGAATTTTACCAACAAAAAAAACATAGTTATAGTTTTAATCAAGAAACAGAGAACAAGACTACCTGAACATTAAAACTCTCTTCAACCTTGGTGTAGGGCACCATAACCACATAAAACACAGTGATAAATCCTAACAGCAAATCATGACCATATAAGCGAATAAATGAAGATTTAGATGCCATGGCAAAAACCCGGAAGATGTTGGAGAGAAGGAACTGAACGAGAAGGAGAAGCAGAGGGCCGCCCTGAACACGGAAAGCAGGAGTGACGAAAGGGACGTTGACCTTGGGCCTGACTGTGGTTTAATGGACCATAGACCTGGTTTTTGGGTCAAACGGCTCGAACCCAAACTAAATTTCAATGACATCAATTGGGCCAACTCAGCCCAACAACAGCCCATTGGGCTTTTATTATCCAATAAAGTTACTAGTTCATTCACTTTTAACCAATCACTCGAGCCTTTGCATATATTGCTCGTAATAACGTTTAATTAAGACTGATATAATCGAACACAATAACTTACGACCATATTATACGACCATGATAACAAATCGAAAATTAAGTAACGTCATTCTAGAAGCCTTCGATCGTATATATTTAATGAGTTAATCAAGATGATCATCTCTAAATATCATAATTATTCACCTGATTCAAACATAACTTTGCGATAAGAACAACAAGAGAATCATTACTATTTAATAATGAATAATAAATAAGGAAACGAGTTTAAAACTAATTAAAAATCATAATAATTATTAAGATATTATAATACTAGTGTGATGACCCATATGTGTACGTATGAGTACGACTGCGGGGTAAACTTCAGATTGCGGGGCAAACCTCGAGACCTAAGTCGAGTGTAGGCGAATCTCGGACTCGAGTATAGGCAAATCTCGGGTCGTAAAGAGGGGGTCGTACAATCCCACATCGCTTGGGGAAGTATATGGAAATGAAACATATGTAAGGAAACCCTCTCAATATAATAAGACGTGTTTTGGAACACAATTGGCAACGGATCTTATAAGAACTTCGAAGTTAAAAGTGCTTCGGCGAGACTAGTACCAGGTTGGGTGACCGAATAAGAAGTCCTCACCAAACAAAGCCGTGAGAGGAGGATATTGGGCCACGGTCCAATCCCCAGAGCGGACAATATCTTACTGGAAAAAAGGGGTCGTTACAAATTGTATCAGAGCCTGTACTCAACTGGAAATATGGCCAACGAGGACGTTGGGCCCCTGAGGGGGGATGATTGTGATGACCCGGATGTGTACGTATGAGTACGACTGCGGAGCAAACCTCGAGTTATGAGTACGAATGGGAGGCAAACCTCGGGTTGCGGGACAAACCTCAAGACCTAAGCCGAGTGTAGGCGAATTTCAAACTCGAGTATAGGCAAATCTCGGGTCGTAAAGAGGGAGTCGTCGCAATCCCACATCACTTGGGGAAGTATATGAAAATGAAACATATGTAAGGAAACCCTCCCAAAATAGTAAGACGCGTTTTGGAGCACAATTGACAACGGATCCCATAAGAACTCTGAAGTTAAAAGTGCTTTGGCAAGAGTAGTACCAGGTTGGGTGACTGATTGGAAAGTTCTCGCTAAACAAAACCGTAAAGGGAGGATATTGAGCCACAGTCCAATCCCAGAACGGACAATATCTTACTGAAAAAAAGAAGTCGTTACAACTAGTATCGCATTAAGAGTCACGAAAGAATTGTCTCGATGGATGAATAAGTTGTCATGACATCTCATGTATAACATGACATGAAAATGTCTTTTATAACTTTTTTTGATGCATTTTAATACCCTCTCTTGTATCACATTGTGGGTGTCGTAGCAACGATCTAGAGTCGTGCATATATTTGCACAGCTTGAGTTTAATAATTATATAAATTTGGACGAAATCTTGAATTAAATTTTAAGGCATGGAATTCCTATTTCCACAACTTGTACAAATTTCATTATGAATTTGTGGCATCTACTTGACAAGTTGGGGACATTAAATAATACTTAACTTGGATAATGGATCCCTTTTTATTTTCTTCCTTTTTATCATCATAAATTTCTATATATATATATTATGTATGTGTGATATTTTTTTAACTATCGCCAAACATTATCTCCAAGTGAAAAGTGACGGACACATCAAAGTTCATAAAATATATTACAAGTAAATTACTTTTATTATCGTGAATATTATAATTAGGATAATCTGTCAAATCTCCGTGTCATGTTCCCTTTCCAGCCAAAATTAAAAAGTATATATATATATATATCCTAAAAAAATGTTGTTGTTAAAAAATTACGCTTAATTATTATTTTAATTGAAAATAATTTATTCAAAAATGGGTATTTTACTAATAATAATATTTTTTGAAATTTCAGATGACATATAGAATACACCTATTTGTTAGAATTATTAACAATAATTTGGTAGATCTACGCTGGTATAAACATTGGATTATACATTATAGTACTCATCCAAGATAAAAGTCCAATTAAAGTGACGTGATAAAGTATAATGTTTGGACTTCTTAGTATATTTAAAAGGGTAATTATGAGTTTTGTGATAGGCAAAATGACAGTTTGTAACGCTCATATTTTAAAATCTCCAATTTAATTTCTCCAATTTGAAATCTTAATTTTAAAATCTTAAAATTATTTCTAAATTGATTTAGGTTTAAATTGGAGGGTTAAAAACTCTAATTTTAGAATATTGAAATTTTTTTAAATAATAACTGAAACCTTAAATGCGCGAAATATTTATCAAAATTTTAAACATTAAATAACTTTGTTAGAAACTTGAAATAAATGCAGCATTAAAACATTTCATAAAACTTTATTTAATAATAAAATTTAACATAATTTATTCAAAGTTTTTAACTCAAATAAAAATATGAAATATCTTCACAAACTATAAACGTACGAATTTAAATTCCTTCATTTGACCCAAAAATATTTTATTCTTATGTATATTCATTTGCCTCTGGGAGATTCTCGAGCAACGTCATTTCTTCATCAGACAAAAACTCACCTACATCACAAAATTTAAACTATGAAAAAAATTCAGTAAGCGAAAACATGTGCAAGTGCAAAATTAACATTTATTTTACCTAATCTTGATTTAACAGTTACATACTGATTGGTACTCATTTTTCAACCTTCGATCAGACTTAGTCATATAATTGTCGTTCAGGCTTTATCATATTACTTTCATTTAGGTATAGTTATCTCATTGTCGTTTAGGCATAATCATCTTATGTTCAAACTCACAATCTCATTGTCGTTCACACTTTGGCTATCACGTATTTTCCGTCAATTCCATCATATTCATACACATGCAAAATGTCCTACCAATTTTATTTTTCATACAATTCTATGTCAATGTCTAAACATGCATGCTCAAATATCGGAAACATGTAATAAAATAATAAAATAATAATAAGAAAGTAGCATATATTTTGTGATATAGAGCCATAGCCCAAACGTTGAAAACGTAGTATTTTCACTTACTTGGATTCTGAGAGGTTAGAGTTTATTAGGATTTTCCAATATTCCAATAATAACTTGCTTAAACAAAATATTAGATATTAATTTCTCACTTTAATAAATTCATTTCAAAAGGATTTAGAAAGAAATATCTTACTGGTAAAATTTTAGATTGGTTTGGTATGATTCGGGACACAATTTGGATCAGGTCTGGTTCAGTTGGACTGAATCTAGTTCGGCTAGATCGATTCAATTTGGTTGGCCGATTTAGTTGGATTTAAGTGAACTGGTTGGACCGCAACTCTTCTTCCTCCTTTTGTTCTGTCGAGAGAGAGAGAGAGAGAGAGCGAGTGTAACGACCCTAATACTGTACCCAATTTTTCCGTATTTTTTTTTTTTATCATTATAAACTTTATAACTTTCATAACGTTTGAGCGGAATTAAAACTTGTTAAGTCAGAATTGAAATCGGAATCAAAATCGGTGCAGTCTATGTTTATAAACCATTTAAACAAAACTTAAAACAAATTATAAAACAATTAAAAACAACCGAAAACACTTTGAGGGACAAAAGGGACAATTGTCCCATTTTACACAGGGGCGATTGTTCGCCTGTTGGAAAAAAACATAGTGGCGATCGATCGCCACACTCCCTGGATTTTTTTTCCAGGGAGTGGCGACCAATCTTGGCGATCGATCACCTCCTTAGGCGATCGATCGCCAAGTCCTCTAGAATCCAAATTTTCAGAGGGCTTGCGTCCACCCTTTCCTTTCTTTCTTTCTTTCTTCCCCTAGATACAACATACCCTATTTCTATTGTTTTATACAACTTCAACATCTCATACACCCTAACATTCTTCACAATTTCATAAAACCAACTATACCTACATCACGAACATACACTTCAACATAAAATTAACCATTACTCGTACCTCCTTCATAATCTCACTCAAAACCGACTCGAAACGTATTTTAAAATGTGGTATGACTCTATGAAAACAAACCGCGTGGATATATTTAAAAACCGAACATATCCCTATAAAGTAAATTACCAAACATTTACAAAACAAGTTTCCAAAACGTTTAAAAACTTCAAAACGTAAGCTTATCCACTAATCTAGATCCAAACATCCTATAATGTTCTATCTTTTCTATCCAAAATAACCCAAAATACCTACATACGTCCACATGGGTCATGAAACGCCTCGACTGCGCTAGCACACTCCCGCGATCATTCTTCTTCAACTGAACTCATGCTTCAGGAGGAGGAACGTCGTCCTCACCTGTTTCGATATCACCTACACCATACAGACATACTATGAGCTAAAGGCTCAATAAGTTTCAGAAATGTAGATGCATGCTGTGCGTATGAAGTTCAGAAATCATGCAGATTACTTAACATTACAGATCGTTCCGATAACAGATAACAGATATGCCACTGAGGTCTCATCCCCCTAAATGGAGAGTGCTTTTCCAGCGGTTGGACAACACTTTCCACTTAGAGAGGGGGGTACATGTTTACTAATCCGTAACAGCCATGTCTGAGCCCCACCTCCCATGACCAGATAATAGATAACATATTACGTATTTTCTTTGCATTAGTCCATTTCATTTTCATAAAACGTGCAGAAATCCTTTTTCATGCTATTTTAAAATACGTGATGCATGAACAGTTAAAGACATAAAGTAAACAAGCATCATACATACCATCAAGACTATAAAAAAAACATAACCTGTAAGGAACTAACCCTATCTACCCGACCAAAGCATATAAACAAATAAACTCTAATATTCCTCAACGCGACATCGAGGTACGGTATAGGCCACTCGGCCAAGTAAGTCACGAGAACTTACCTTGCACGCGCTGAACTTCGAGCTCCGTCCACGAGCGTCGTTTGTCTAAGGCAAAACACAACAGTTGTCGTTAAAACGAGATTAAACCGTTTAACGTCCAAATTTAACGAAATCTTAACTAAATAAATTCTCCCAAAATTCTAACTTATCTCCATTGACGGAGATTCTCAAGCTCCAAATATCCGGTTTTCAACCTAAACACCGTAGTCACTCTAGATTTCGTCCAATAACGTTTAATACGTTCAATATACTCACAAATACGGTAAACCTATCAATTTCAAACCCTAAATCACGTTTCTCACAAAAACCCTAAACGAAACCCTAACCGTTAAACTTCGTGAAAACCGAAATATAACGCTCTAAAACTATAGATTTATACCTAGGGTTGCGAGATGAGTAGAAATCACGAAGAACGGAAGACGAACGAAAGAGAAATCGATGTCGGAATGGAAGTCGCCGTGAGAGAAATGTCGCCTGGAAGTTTCGCCAGAGAAAAGTCATGAAAATGGTGAAGGAGAAGAGAGGTTTGTGATTTTTAATTAAAATTTTTCTTGTCAAATTACCATTTTGCCCTTCCTTTGATTTTCTATTTGTTTCGTCCTTTGTTTCGTTAATTAGTTAACGATTCGACTTCTCCAAATTTTCTTATTTCACCAATCATTCCAACTTATTACTAGGGTTCAATCAAAACTGTCCGTTCGCAATTCGTACTTCGTTTACTATTTTTACCAAAGTATCCTTCATATTAAGATAAACGTAATTCTCGTAAAATTAGCGTTAAACTCCTAAAATTCTCAAAATTTTCTTAAAATCTTTAATTATTAGGATCGTAATAACGGTTTCTTTTCACAAAATGGACTTGATTTGACATATATTCAAAAATACCATCAACATTAAAATATTAATATCCCATAAAGTCGGGTATTACATTCCATCCACCTTATTTGATTACACAAACAACCCGGGATACTTAGCCATCATATCTTGCTGTCGCTCCCAAGTCGCTTCTTCAACCTCGTGGTTCCACCATAGGACTTTAACTAGCACAATCTCTTTGTTGCACAATACTTTGATGGAAGACTCCAGAATACGTACCGGCTTCTCCTCGTAAGTCAAAGTAGGTTGTACCTCGATCTCTCTTGCCTCCACGACATGCGACAGATCGCGCAAACACTTTCGAAGCATAGAGACGTGAAATACATTATGGATACCTTCCATTGAAGCCGGAAGCTGTAGTCGATACGCCATCTTCCCGATCTTCTTCAAAATAGGAAAAGGCCCTACATAACGAGGGTTTAACTTGCCCTTCCTTCCAAATCGCATAACTCTCTTGAACGGAGAAGTTTTTAAGTAAACCTCATCACCTTTTTCGAATTCCAGTTCTCTCCGTCTTGTGTCAGCATAGCTCTTCTGTCGACTCTGAGCTATCTCGATACGCTGTCTAATGTCGGCAATCTTCTCTGCCGTTTGCTGTAGGATCTCGGGACCAACAATACTGGCTTCACCAACCTCATCTCAATATAGTGGAGATCTATACTTTCGATAGTACAAAGCTTCATACGGAGCCATACCGATGGTAGCCTGGAAGCTATTGTTGTAAGAGAACTCGATCAGTGGCAAATACCTGCTCCACGATCTCTGAAATTCCAACACACAAGCTCTGAGCATATCCTCTAGAATCTGATTCGTCCTCTCTGTCTGACCATCAGTCTGAGGATGAAATGTCGTGCTGAAATTTAGCTGAGTTCCCATTGCTTTGTGCAGGCTCTTCCAGAATTTAGAAGTAAATCTCGGATCTCTGTCTGAGACAATAGAAACTGGCACCCCATGCAGTCTAACAACCTCCTGCACGTAAAGCTCGGCTAGCTGATCCGTAGAAGACGTCATCTTCACAGATAAGAAGTGAGCCGACTTTTTCAATCGGTCCACTATCACCCAGATGCCATCATGACCCTTCGTCGTCCTCGGGAGTCCCACGATAAAATCCATGTAGATCTGCTCCCATTTCCACTCCGGAATCGGCAGTGGTTGTAATGTTCCAACCGGTCTCTGGTGTTCCGCCTTAACCTGTTGACACACTAAACAGGTTTCAACATACTTCGCAACTTCCCTCTTCATGTTCGGCCACCAAAAGTGTTGTTTTAAGTCTCTGTACATTTTAGTGCTTCCTGGATGCACAGAGTATGCTGAAGAATGTGCCTCGGCCAATATCTCCTTTTTCAGTTCCTCATCGTTAGGCACGTACCACCTATGCCTGAACTTCAAAATACTGTCATCTGACAAGTTGAATTCGGACACGTTTCCAGATGTCATGCTCAATCGAAGCTCCTCACACTCCATATCTTTCTGCTGAGCTTCACGTATCTTATCCAAAATGGTCAGCCTGAGAGAAATGTTGGTGAGCATACTGGACAACTCTGCCACAATCTCCACATCAAACTTCTCGATCTCAGACTGCAACATAACAGACATCGCTGTAAGTGAAGGCTGACTCGCAGTAGGCATTCGGCTCAAAACATCAGCGACCTTGTTCACCTTTCCTGGGTGGTATTTAATATCAAAATCATAGTCTTTGACGAACTATAGCCACCTTCTCTGCCGCATATTCAGTTCCTTCTGCGTAAACAAATACTTCAGGCTTTTGTGGTCGGAAAATATCTCGCACTGCTGCCCATATAAGCAATGCCTCCATATTTTCAGTGTAAAGACCACGACTGCTAATTCCACGTCATACGTAAGATAGTTCTGCTCATATGACTTCAACTGCCGAGAAGCATACGCGATAACCTTTCCTTCTTGCATCAATACACAACCAAGTCCAACTCCAGATGCATCACAATATATGCTGAACTTATCACCTTCAACAGGCAATGTGAACACTGGAGCTGTAGTCAATCGCTGCTTTAACTCCATAAAACTGTTGTCACAAGCAGTCGACCATATAAACTTCTCATTCTTCCGAGTCAAACGTGAAAGAGGAACTGCAATCTTCGAAAATTCCTCTATAAATTTTCGATAATAACCAGCCAACCCGAGAAATCCACGTACTTCACGCACGTTCTTAGGCTGTGGCCAATCTCTGACCACTTGAATCTTGCTCGGATCTACAGAAACCACTTCCTGTGATATAACATGGCCAAGAAAACTGACCTATCTAGCCAAAATTCGCATTTGGAGAACTTTGGATATAACTGGTGTCGTTGCAAAATTTCTAGAACAATCCGCAATTGCTCTTCATGCTCCTCCTTTGTCTTAGAATAAATCAGAATATCGTCGATGAAAACAACAACGAATTTGTCCAGGTACTCGTTGAACTCTCGGTTTCATCAAATCCATAAACGCTGCAGGGGCATTAGTTAGTCCAAAAGACATAACAAGGAACTCATAATGCTCGTACCTCGTTCGGAACGCCGTTTTCTGAATATCTTCCTTCTGGACCTTCAACTGATAATAACCCGAGCGTAGGTCAATCCTGGAAAACACTCGGGCACCTTGCAGTTGGTTAAATAAGTCATCGATCCGAGGCAGTGGATACTTATTCTTCATTGTAAGCTTATTCAGCTCTCTGTAATCCACGCACATCCTGAGAGTCCCGTCCTTCTTCTTAACAAACAAAACGGGAGCACCCCAAGGTCAAAAACTGGGTCGTATAAAACCCTTATCCAGCAACTCCTCTAGCTGAGTTTTCAACTCTTTCAATTCAGCAGGCGCCAATCTATATGGATTCTTAGAAACTAGCGCGGAGCTCGGATATACATCAATAATAAATTCAATCTCCCTGTCCGGCGGTAATCCGGGAAGATCGTTAAGGAATACCACAGAGAATTCTCTTACAATAGGAATGTCACTCGGCTTTACTCCGCTGAGCAACTGAGTATCAAGTACCGTGACCAAATAAATAGAGCACTCACCTTTAAACTGCTCGTTGACCTTCATGGAATAAGAGATAGGCGATCCACTCAATCGGTTCATCGCTTGATAAGAAAACTCTGCTTTACCCGGGGGTCAAAATGTCACAATCCCGGATCGACAATCGATGGTGGCGAAGTGCTGTGATAGCCAGTCCATCCCTAAGATAAGATTATAGATCTCTATGCCCATAACAATCAGGCGAGCATAGAGGGTACTGTTCCCAACTGAGACAATATTGTCATGGACAACTTGACCTGACTGCATACGCTCTCCTGAAGGTAGCATCACACTGTATTCGCATTCTGCTAACTCAAGCACAAGCTTCAGTCTAGACACGCAAGTAGTAGAAACGAAAGAGTGTGTAGCCCCCGTGTCTATCAAAGAAAATACCGCTATGCCTATAATCAAAATGGTACCTGCTATCACCGAGGGCTGAGCCTCATCGTCGATATCACCAGGCTCGATAAATGCAAAGATCCTCGGCATAACCCTCCTCTGGTCTCCACTCAACTGATCTCGGCCCGGCTTTGGGCAATCTCTGACAAAATGGCTGACTTCACCACATCTATAACATTTGTTAGTGCCCACCCGGCACTCTCCACTATGTTCTCTCTAACATTTAGGGCACCAAGGTATCTGAAAAGTCCCCTGTACTTGCTTGCCTTTCCCTCGATCAGTGCCTCCCTCTAAAGGCCTCTTCACGCCTCTCTGTTGTGGCTGGGGTTGTTGTACTTTTGGTTGCCAACCTCGGTTCTGTGTCTGAGGACGGATCTCACGAAATAAGCCCCTATCTGGCTCCCTCGGCTTAACACAAGTCGCCCTAGCAGCCTCGAAGTCCAGAGCTCTAGCTGCGATGTCGGAATAGGGCACATCTATGATTCCCGATACAACCACGTTCATCCGGATCTCAGGGTTCAGCCCCTCCATAAACTGGTGCACTTTGTCTTCGTTATCACTTACTAGGCGCGGTGCAAATCTCGATAGGGCTTCAAACTTCCATATATAATCCGCAACTGAACCTGTCTGCTTCAGCTGTGTAAACTCATTCCTCTTCGCCACTTTCACAGTGCGGCCGAAGTACTTGTCGAAGAATATGGTCTTAAACCGGTCCCACGTCATAATCGTCACATCCGTAGTAGCTTTAATCGAATCCCACCAAAAACGGGCATCCAAAGCCAAGTGAAAGACAACAAAAGCAACCTTCTTCTCATTCTCCACTTCCGCGTACACTAGCATATCTTCCATAGTGCGGATCCATTCTTCTGCAAGAGGGGTCCGATGACCGTCCATCGAATACTGGAGGTCGGAGGCTTTGGAACTTCTGCATGCCCTGATTATTAGGAACCACCAAATCTTATGTCCTCTGATTCTCTCGGTTCACTAAGCTCTCAATTTGTTGTGTCTGCCGGTCCATGTGCTGAAACTGACGGTCTAGCAATTCTGTAAGTCGATCTAGAGCGTCATCCCTAGGGTCTTTTCCTCGAACCATTTTTTTATAAAATTCCTATAAAAATCAAAACAAATAATCCTAAGAAACAAAAACAAAGAAATAAAATAGAACGTACTTACAGTTGATGAAGGATGTCCGCGTAGTGCCTGTGCAGTCAAGCAATCTACAGAACCGATTTTAAAACTCGGGGGCTCTGATACCATAAACTGTAACGACCCTAATACTGTACCCAATTTTTCCGTATTATTTTTTTTTATCATTATAAACTTTAGAACTTTCATAACGTTTGAGCGGAATTAAAACTTGTTAAGTCGGAATTGAAATCGGAATCGAAATCGGTGAAGTCTATATTTATAAACCATTTAAACAAAACTTAAAACAAGTTATAAAACAAATTTAAAACAGTTAAAAACAACAGAAAACACTTCGAGGGACAAAAGGGATAATTGTCCCATTTTACACAGGGGCAATCGATCGCCCAAAATAGGCGATCGATCGCCTGTTGTAAAAAAACATAGTGGCGATCGATCGCCACACTCCCTGGATTTTTTTTTCCAGGGAGTGGCAACCAATCTTGGCGATCGATCACCTACTTAGGCGATCGATCACCAAGTCCTCTAGAATCCAAATTTCCAGAGGGCTTGCGTCCACCCTTTCCTTTCTTTCTCTCTTCCCCTAGATACAACATACCCTATTTCTATTGTTCTATACAACTTCAACATCTCATATACCTTAACATTCTTCACAATTTCATAAAACCAACTATACCTACATCACGAACATACACTTCAACATAAAATTAACCATTACTCGTACCTCCTCCCAATCTCACTCAAAACCGACTCGAAACGTATTTTAAAACGTGGTATGACTCTATGAAAACAAACTGCGTGGATATGTTTAAAAACCGAACATATCCCTATAAAGTAAATTACCAAACATTTACAAAACAAGTTTCCAAAACGTTTAAAAACTTCAAAACGTAAGCCTATCCACTAATCCAGATCCAAACATCCTATAATGTTCTATCTTTTCTATCCAAAATAACCCAAAATACCTACATACGTCCCCACGGGTCATGAAACGCCTCGACTGCGCCAGTACACTCCCGCGATCATTCTTCTTCAACTGAACTCATGCTTCAGGAGGAGGAACGTCGTCCTCACCTGTTTCGATATCACCTACACCATACAGACACACTATGAGCTAAAGGCTCAATAAATTTCGTAAATGTAGATGCATACTGTGCGTATGAAGTTCAGAAATCATGCAGATTACCTAACATTACAGATCGTTCCGATAACAGATAACAGATATGCCACCGAGGTCTCATCCCTCTAAATGGAGAGTGCTTTTCTAGCGGTTGGACAACACTTTCCACTTAGAGAGAGGGGGGTACATGTTTACTAATCCGTAACAGCCATGCCTGAGCCCCACCTCCTATGTCCAGATAACAGATAACAGATTACGTATTTTCTTTGCATTAGTCCATTTCATTTTCATAAAACGTGCAGAAATCCTTTTTCATGCTATTTTAAAATACGTGATGCATGAACAGTTAAAGACATACAGTAAACAAGTATCATACGTACCATCAAGACTATAAAAAAAACATAACCTATAAGGAACTAACCCTATCTACCCGACCAAAGCATATAAACAAATAAACTCTAATATTCCTCAACGCGACATCGAGGTACGGTGTAGGCCACTCGGCCAAGTAAGTCACGAGAACTTACCTTGCGCGCGCTGAACTTCGAGCTCCGTCCACGAGCGTCGTTTGTCTAAGGCAAAACACAACAGTTGTCGTTAAAACGAGATTAAACCATTTAACGTCCAAATTTAACGAAACCTTAACTAAATAAATTCTCCCAAAATTCTAACTTAGCTCAATGAAGCATTTTACCGAGCAACTCACGCTCGTAAATTTCTAAACTCCATTGACGGAGATTCTCAAGCTCCAAATATCCGGTTTTCAACCTAAACACCGTAGTCACTCTAGATTTCGTCCAATAACGTTTAATACGTTCAATATACTCACAAATACGGTAAACCTATCAATTTCAAACCCTAAATCATGTTTTTCACAAAAACCCTAAACGAAACCCTAACCGTTAAACTTCGTGAAAACCGAAATATAACGTTCTAAAACTATAGATTCATACCTAGGGTTGCGAGAGGAGTAGAAATCACGAAGAACGGAAGACAAACGAAGGAGAAATCGACGTCGAAATGGAAGTCGCCGTGAGAGAAATGTCGCCTGGAAGTTTCGCCAGAAAGAAGTCGTGAAAATGGTGAAGGAGAAGGGAGGTTTGTGATTTTTAATTAAAATTTTCCTTGGCAAATTACCATTCTACCCTTCCTTTGATTTTCTATTTGTTTCGTCCTTTGTTTCGTTAATTAGTTAACGATTCGACTTCTCCAAATTTCTTTATTTCACCAATCATTCCAACTTGTTACTAGGGTTCAATCAAAACTGTCTGTTCGCAATTCGGACTCCGTTTACTATTTTTACCAAGTATCCTTCATATTACGATAAACGTAATTCTTGTAAAATTAACGTTAAACTCCTAAAATTTCCAAAATTTTCTTAAAATCTTTATTAATTATTAGGATCGTAATAATGCTTTCTTTTCGCAAAATGAACTTGATTTGACATATATTCAAAAATGCCATCAACATTAAAATATTAATATTCCGTAAAGCCGGGTATTACAGCGAGAGAGTTAAGGAGACAGATCGAGAGGAAAAACTTACGCCGATGGTGGTTGTTCGTTGTATCAGAGACGGTTCGCCGAGGAGCTTGTGTAACGCCCCGTGGGCATTATAGCTTGACTTCTCGAGTGTGGTTATTGCTTCCTCGATCGGAGTTCTTGCTGCGTCTGGAGGCCGAGCGGTGGTCAGAGGCTGCGAACCAAGGTAAGAGTTCTCTAACTGATGAACTCGAGAGGGAGAGGGAGAGCTCGCTCTGGTGTTCTTTCCCTCTTCACCGAGCTCCTTCTTTTATAGGAGAAGTTCTGAACCAACTTCTCCGAAAAATCCAAGTTCAGCTCGGATTTGTAGAACTGGTAAATCCAATCTCAGCTTGGATTTTCAGAGACGCTCTATGTTGAATCCGTTCATTCTCTGTATCTGGATGATTTTTATACTAAAAACATCAATTATTGTTTCTCCCAAAATTTGAGTTCAACTAGATTTTCCGAGCGGAACAAAATCTGCTTCCTAAACTTAAATTTTTGAGAGGTGAAATTTCTCCCAAATCCGAGATCCACTTGGATTTGCATCTGATAAATCCAAACCTCTTCTGCTTTTGGACAATTTTCAGGCTAGGTTCATTCAATTATTTGAATTTTAGGAGCTGTAGGAATTAAATCTTAGATTAGGTTTTATAACTTTGATTTGAGAAATTTTTGAATTTTGGAAATTAAACCTTTGAATTGAACCCTATACTGTTACAATCTCTCCTCCTTAAAAGAAATTTCGACATCGAAATTTAAATTAGCACCTGAATAGGTCTGGGTAGGTCTTTTTCATATCCTTTTCTCTTTCCCAAGTTGCTTCCTCAATGTTTCGATTTCTCCATAGTACTCTGACCAGCGAGACCTTTTTATTCCTTAATTCTCTTTCCTCTGAATCTAGAATTTGAATCGACTTTTCTTCATATGATAGGTCAGGATTGATTGCAAAATCAAGAGATCTCATTGGTAAGACATGTGAGGAATCTGGAACATAATTCTTCAACATTGAGACATGAAAGACATTGTGCACGTGCTTGAATGAATTCAGCAAATTCAACTGATAAACAACTTCTCCCACTCTTCTTGAGATTTCAAATGGGCCTATAAATCTCGAACCCAACTTTTCTTTCTTTCCAAAACGCATCATTGGCGAGGTTTCAAAGAAAACTTGTTCCCCTACTGCAAACTCCAACTTTCTTCTTCTCCGATCAACATAGCTTTTCTGTCTACTCTGAGCCGTAAGAATTCTTTTCTGGATCAATGCAACACTCTCTGCCCTCTGCCTCAAAATATTCAGAAATTCACTAACTATCGGCACCATATCCAATGTCGTGACTCCTTCAAGTTCATAACATATAGCACTTGTCAGAATTCCAATGCATCTAGAATTCAGTAGTCTTTGAGCTCGCATAGATGATATCACAGGAATTCTTGAACCTTTAGAATCTCCGTAGAAAAAAAATAGCTCTACTCCAGGCCATTAAAACTTTACTAATTTCTTGCGACAGTCAATAGTCACATAGTGATTGGTAAGTCAATCCATCCCCAGGATGATGTCGCAATCATGCATTGCCAAAACAATTAAATCCGCCTCCAATTGATTCTCCTCAATGCACACATTACATCTTCTAATAATAGAGTTGGCAAACATAACTTTGTCTAAAGGTGTAGCTACTCCCAAATTATACTCTAGAGACTCTACTTTGATATCTAACTTCATAGTATGCTCAAGAGATAAAAAAGAATGTGTAGCTCTAGAATCAATTAATATGCAAAAAGATATGCCAGAAATAAAAAATGAACCTATCACAACAGATGCATTTCCTTCAGCTTCATCCTTGGTCATGACAAAAACTCTAGCAGTCGTCTTAGGTTGCTCTCTGTCATTCTTTGGATAGTCTTTAATAAAATTTCAATGTTGACCGCACTTAAAACAAGTCATGGTCTAAGTAGGGGTGGGCATGGGCTGGTTCGGTCCGGTTCCAAGCCCGGACAGAAGGGTTTTGGGATTTTAATCTCAAAACTGAAACCGGTCCCTAGCAAGACCGGGATCAACCCAGGACCGGACTGAAATTTTTGGTCCGGTCCTGGTTCCGCCCAAGATTTTTTTTTTATTAAACGAAAAAATTATAAAAAAAGAAAAAAATTTAAAAAACAATAAATATAAAAAAAATAAACTACTGAGACCAAATTACAAGTGGCCAGGCCACAGCAACGATTATTGATTCAGCAGATTTGCAGAAGCTATGGTCTCGATCGCGACAGCAACACCTCCTTGATCATCTTCTCCAAATTCGACGAAAAAGTAAGAGTTGCTTCTTCCTCAGCCTTCTTCTTCCACTCCATAGCATTTTTCCTCATCTTTGCACCTTTCTTCCCCTCCATTAGATCCCTCACCAGACTCTCCACCTCTTTTCTCTTCACATCGTTATTGATCTCCATCCTAACCCCCCCATTCCTCACACGAGAACTGACAATTCGTCTGCTGTTCTGCAAAAAATGGCCAGCACACCATTGGAACTCCGTAGCTCAAGCTTTCGATGGTGGAATCCCATCCACTATGTGTTGAGAACCCTTCGATGGCCGGGTGGCTTAGAACCTGCTCCTGCGGGCACCAGCTCAGCATCATCCCTCTGTCTGCTGTTTCATCGATGAAGTCTGAAGTGATCACTCTCGACTCGCCCTTCACGAGATCTGGTCTAATGACCCATAAAAACTACACCTTGTTGTTCCCGAGCCCCCATGCAAACTCAACGATCTGGTCCTTCGGGCCGGTTCTAGTTCTTCGAGAAGTTGGGCTGTGGATCGAAGACCGGACCGACGGACCACAGTTCCAAAGACTTCGGATCAAGGACCGGATCGAGGTCCATCACCGAGGGATCAAAACTGGACCGAAACCGCCAGTCTGGTAAGGTTCTCGGTCTGCAGTTCGGTTTTGCCCACCCCTAGGTCTAAGCGCGGCACTCACCAGAATGTGGTTTCTTGCATGAGGGACACATAGACATATTAGAAACAGTCGTTGGCTCCTTTTTAACGTAATTAGAAGGTCCTTCAGCAAGTCCACTAATCATGGGTCTCTTAGATCCAGCCCATTGTTGTTGCGAAATTTTGCTCCTAGCAATCTCAGTTGCATGACTGTACCTCCTTCTGAATTCTTGAGTTTTGAAGACTTCATTTTTACCTTTCTCTGCACGCAATGTTTTTTCCACTAAGAATGTAAACGTAGAGTTCTTGGAAGTAATAAGATAGATGTCCTTGAATATCTCTGCTCTCAATCCTTGGACGAATCGCTTCACCTTCATGACCTCATTACCAGCTATATGAGGGCCATAACGGGAAATTGCTCAAACTTGTGCAGATAATCAATTACGCTCTCGATCTGCTTTAAAGCCATAAATTTATCTGCCTTTGCATCCATCATAGAGTCCGTAAAATACTTCTCATAGAAAAGTTTTTGAAACTTCTCCCATGTCATAGTGGTGACTGGATGCATCACCTTCACAGAATCTCACCTTAAAACTTTTCCTAGATCATAGTGGTGACTGAATGCACCACCTTCACAGAATCCCACCAGTAACGTGTCTTCATTCGTAACATAGAGGACGCGCAATCTACCTTCTCTTCTTCAGAAATCTTGGCATGCTAAAAAATCTCACCGAACCGGTCTAGCCGAACCAGATTCGGTCCAACTGAACCGAATCGACCTAAATTCTATCCCGAATCATACCGAACCAATCTAAAATTTTACCGATAAGATATTTCTGCCTAAATACTTTTGAAATGAATTTATTAAAGTGGGAAATTAATATCCAATATTTTGTTTAAGCAGTATATTATTGAAATATTAGAAAATCCCGATAAACCCTAATCTCTCGGAATCTAAGTAAGTGAAAATACCACATTTTCAACGTTTTGGCTACGTCCCTACATCACAAAATCTATGTTATTTTCTTATTATTGTTTTATTATTTTATTTCAGGTTTCTAATATTTGAGTATGCATGTTTATGCATTGACATAGAATCGTATGAAAGATAAAATTGGTAGGACATTTTGTATGTGTATGAATATGATGGAATTGACGGAAAATACGTAATAGCAAAAACCTGAACGACAATTAGATGGTGAGCTTGAACGGAAAATATGTGGTAGTAAAATCCTGAATGACAATGAGATGGTGAGCTTGAACATAAGATGGTTATATCTGAATGACAATGAGATGACTATACCTGAACGAAAATAAGATGACAAATCCTGAACGACAATGAGATGGCTAAGTCTGATCGAAGGTTGAGAAATGAGTGTCAATTAGTATGTAACTGTTAAATTAGGATTTGGTAAAAGAAATGTTAATTTTGCACTTGCACATGTTTTCACTTACTGAGTTTTTCTCATATTTTATAATTTTGTGATGTAGGTGAGTTTTTGTCTGAGGAAGAAATGACGTTGCTCGAGAATCTCCCATAGGCAAATGAGCATACAGAAGAAGAAAATATTTTTGGGTCAAAGGGAGAAATTAAATTTAGCATGTTTTAGTTTTTTATGACAATTAATATTTGTATTTCAGTTAAAACTTTTATGTTGACTTTATCATTAATAAATTTTTATGAATTGCTTTAATTTTGCATTTAGTTCAATTTTGACCAAATTATTTATGTTTGAATTTTATTTAAAGACTTTTGCGCATTTAATATTTCAATTATTATTTAAAGAGATTTTTATTCTGAAATTAGGGTTTTAACACTCAAATTTTATAAATCAATTTGAATTTTTTTTTAAAATTTTAAAATTAGAGATTTTAAAATTGGGGCGTTACATAGTTACTCACTCAAAAAATTATAAAAGGTAGTAGCCCACTTTTCCTGAACACTTTGCATTTTGAAGAGAATTTCATCACTTGTAGAGAGAATTGACGTGAAATGTTTAGCAAAATAGAAAATTTATTGTTAGGGTTAATCTCACATCGGTTGTGAAAGAGATTTGGTGGTAGCTTATAAGTGTGAGGAAAAGTCTCACCATTTTAGCTAACTTTTTGGGTTGAGAAAGCCCAAGATTACCAATACTAGTATCATAGCTCATGCTACTAACAAGTCTTCACCCAAGTCGAGAGAAACTGAGTCGACGGTTATTTGGTTCAAGGCCCAATGTGTGAAGAGAGAGATTGTTAGGGTTAATTTCACATCAGTTGCAAAAGAAGATTTGTGGTAGTTTATATGAGTTGGTGGTCTTGGGCCTGCTCAACCCCAAAAGCTAACTCAAAGGGTAAGATTTTTCCTCACACATATAAACTACCACCAAGTACCTTCCACAGCTAATCCTGACACTTATATGTCTTGGCTTGCTGCTCTTTAAAAAAAAAAAAAACGATGTAGACTACTTAATGGACACATTCGTTTTGTTCTTAGATGTATCACAGACAAATTTTTTGGATTGTCTCAATAACTCTTTTTAGAATGGTAGGATCAGCTCGATGGATTTTCATAGACATCAAGTTATCTTGTGACAGCAAGTGATGACGAATCTATTCGACTCTATGATGTTGCAACTGCAACGGAGGCTTCCTGTCCAGTTTCCCATTTTTCTTCCTTTCGTTGATCATTGTTCTTTAAACTAGTCCACAACACTAATGTTTTACAATTCTTCTACCCATATCAGATGTTTGAAGACAATCAACAGCAAGAAGTATGGTGTCGATCTAGTTTGCTTCACTTCACATCCAACAACAGTGATATACTCTTCGAAAAAATGTGGGACGTATTATATTTCTGCCGCATTCTTGTCCCAGCATATGGTCCTTTACCGGTCACTTATATTTGTTTCGAATTGATTCAGAGTCTTTGCGACTTCTTTCGTTGATGACAACAAATATTTGCGCTAGCTTCAAAGGTCATCATGACAGGTTTTGATTTCTGATGCATTTTATTTTTCTTAATTCTGGTGTGAATGATTTTACGTACTTTTACACCCCCTCCCCAACCCTCAGGGTTGTTTCACTTAGCCTGTGCTCCCGCCAAGAATCGTTCATCTCAGGCTCGCTCGATCGAACGGTTTTACTTTGGGATCAACGAGCTGAGAAGTGCCAGGTTTGTGCAATGAAATCTATATAAGCTAAGATACTTGTCATATCATTAAAGTCTAGAGCCTTTATATTTCAGTCCTACCTTAAAAATGGTTTTTT
>CM039505.1:9652894-9677086 GCA_022432975.1 Begonia masoniana | reverse complement strand
TGTTCTTCTCATCTATTCAAATTTCGAATCTGTGCTGTATAAGCTGATTTACTTTAACAAGTTCGGCCAGTTTTCATGCAAGAACTATATTCTCAATAATCTTCTCTCTGTGACTGGTTCTTCGTCCTTCACGCTACTATTGGGAAAAACCATATTGACACCACTATAACACTGCCGTTTCTTCATGTGCCCTATCTTTCAGCAAGCGCCACATGATTGCACTGACAATTCAACTTCGTTTTCTTGACATCGCCTCACTCCGGTGCATTCGAGAATTCTACTTTTCTTCAAGGGTGTAGTCACATCTGCCTGTATATGCCCAAATCCTTCACTTCTCTGCATGATTCCTTTTTCTTGAATGGTTTGATCGACACATGTTATTCGTCTCTGTGCTTCTTGTTACTTGAAGAACCATTTTTGAAGTCTGTGACAACCCTGCTTGACAAACCGGCGAGTAGTTCGCTTTCTTCCAAATCTCTTCAATAACTCTGCTGAAATTCTGTGAACAGCTGAAGAGATTCCTCCAGTCAACCGTTAAATGCCCAACCAAATATCTTGCTACATTGGAATCATCACTTGGGCCCATATTTGGAAGCATCACTTGGCCCACATTTAGATTTAACACCTTTATCAAATAGGCCCATGAAGAGCTAACGCAAGAAAGCCCAACCTTGAACATTTGGCCCATGTAAGTACATCAAGTAGTGGCCACAAGGATGGATGACATGGACATTTAACACCATTGATAAAGCAAAACAAGGAAAGCACCTCAACTCTTGGATGAAGCACATGGATTGCAATCTTTTCCTTTATCTTGGTCTTCATCAACGGCTCAAATCCTTTCCATAGAAACCCTAACCTCCACTCTAGGTCTATATAATGCATGCATATTGTTGTTTTCAAGAACCTTTTGCAAAATTAATACAAATTCCCTTTTTCTAACCGAAGTGTTAGAAGGCCTACGGGATTCCTCGATTTTTCAATCGAGTGGAGTAGTCTTCCATTGTTCCCCTAGCTGTCGGGTTGCTAGGTGAACTCTTATCTTTCCCTCACCTCTCTCATTGAGAGTTTCAAAGGTTGGAGAATGAAAAACCTATGCCTAACGGTGGTTGTTTTTCCACCGAAAAACATGCACCCGTGAGCAAACGTCGGATAGCTCTCGGGTCTGCCAAAGGTATCTCCATTTTCATTTACATTTCATGCTCTCATTTTCATCTTCAACTTCAGCCATCACCACACACACTTCACTTTTATTTTTGGTTGCATTTTCTTCTCCTTCATCTTCTATTTCTCCTCGGATTTGCACTCTACACCATCACCCGAGCACATTGCTTCATTTGTGGGTTTTTACACGGTTCCTTCTCTAGGGCCACCGTGTCAATATGTCAGAGATTTATCTGTATTTTTCTGAGAAGTTAGAAAATTTTTCAGACAGTTCTGACATATTATTTTGGTGGAAGAGGAACTCCGATAAATATCGAGTTTTGAGTGCAATTGCGAAAGATATATTGATCATTTCAATTTCTACGGTGACATCAGAATCTGCTATTAGTTGTGGTGGTCGTGTTATTGATGCCTTTCGCAGTTCTCTAAGCTCCCAAAGTGTTAAAGCTCTAATATGCTCCCAAAGCTGGCTCAAAACATTCAATCCTTTTAAAATTTCTACAAACATTGATGATGATTTTGAAGATAGTACTATCATGACTATATAACAAGGATCGAACATTCTAATATTTATTTATTTTACATGTTTATCTCTAGTGATTAACTAATACCTTCAATATTTTACATTTTGCAGATTCTGCTGACCCTACCGATGAAAATTTAATAAAAAAATGTGATGCAAATCAAACCCTGCAAGGAAAAGATTAGCGCAACAATATAAAAAAAATAAGAAGAAAAATGGATCCGTAACCGGTCTGAAACGCAACTTGGAGCACGTTCGGGTGATATAACCTTCCAAGGAAGATTGCAACGGCACAGGATCTGATTGACTCACTCTCCTCCCTTGTCTAAAGTCTTAGAACAAGGTGTAGAAATGGGTGAGGATAATAGCTCCCAAATAACCACGGATTTAGAAGACAATTTGGAGACACACTCCACTCGAATGCAAAACACCCGAGGCTTACCTTGAGAAAACATGGATTCTAAGGCAAAAGAGTTCCTTAATAACCTCTGAAAATTTCATTCAAAAACTGATTACAATGTCTGAAAATTATACTTAAATATACTAGGGCAACTAAGGGCTTAGTTGGCACAATGAAATAGGAAAAGATCGTTTGGTCTTGATTCATCCATCCGTGTAAGTGTGCTCGATCATCTTGACCGTGGAGATGGCTCCTTGTATGGTAAGTTGGGTTGAAACTTGTGCGGAGGAGCCTGATGCTTCAGGAATGAGTTCAAATGGAAAAAGAGTGCGCTTCCTTTTGAAAGAATGGGCTCAAGGAATAAGCTTTATGTTTGGAAAGTGCACACGAGCTCTTAGTAATGAATATGTTTGATAAAGCAAATGATGCCCAAATTTCACGATTAAGCCCATTCTGAAAAGTTCAACGTGCTGGCTACAATCTTCATGAAGGGTACTTTTTGTAATAAGGTTGGCAAGGCTATAGAGTTTACCAATTATGCCTTGAAGGTCAGATTGATAGCCGTTTTTGGAAAGTCCTATAATTAAGGTTGCTTTGCCTTTGAGGCCAACAACCCCTTAGCACCCTCTAATGCATTATGAGATAATAAAATACAAGTTAAATAGACCCAAAGTTTGCCTAAAACCCAATGAAGATAATGGATTACATAGAGTTGTCAAAGGGAAGACAAATTCCCTCTTCTGCTAGTCCAAAGCTCCAAGTTAACATGTTGGTGGCTTTATTGATGTCTTGAGGAGTTGGCTCCCAATCCAAGTGCTCCATTAATGCTTCCACGTGCTTCATTAGTTCATCATCTGCAAAAAGAAAACAATAATTAGTAAAAATATTAGTGAGAGTGTGTGACATACCTTGTGAGCGTGTGTTTGGCCTCCTAGGTGTATCAAAATGACACATCGATGACTTGATATGGTTGCAATTATTGACTTCATTTTAATGTTTATCTCTAATGGTTTGGAATTCATTGTTTGGAAGTTAGAATGAAATTGACAATTTAGTTGAATTTACTATTTAATTTGTATATTTAAAGTAGTTGGATTAATTTTGGATCTTGAATTTAGTTTCATAGATTTCATTTTAATGTTTGATAGTTAGATTTAGTTTGCATATTAGATAGTTGGATTTATTTTGGATGTTGAATTTTGTTTCCTAGATTTTATTTTAATATTAGATAGTTGAATTTATTTTAGATAGTTCGTATATTAAAAATTTATCATTTTTAAATAATAAAAAATATCAGAATTTTGGTGAGAGGAATCGGTACCGAATCGGGACCAGTCTGAAATTTTTGGTCTGGTTCGGTTAGGTACTGGGCCCTCCCAAGGTCGGGATAAAAATCCCGAAAGATTCGATCTGATTGCTATCCCAGATCGGAACCGGACCGCACCGCACCCCAATATGAAAGAGCTAAATAAAACATTTTATCAAATAAAATTTAAAATCAATATATTATAATTCAGAATTAATTAAGAAAATTAACAATTGGTAAACAAATAACATTTTCAAAGTAAGGTTTACTTTCATGGTAAAGTTGAAATTTGGAAATCCATTCAACTTAAATCTTGAATTTTTTTTTTGTTTGTACCGTTGACATGCCTAGGAGGCCTATCACACGCTCACAGACAAAGTCATTTGCTTTACTTTACTGATGACTTTGTTCCTTTTACAGATATTGATCTTTTGGATGGACTCACGTGGGAGATTAGCCCATTGGATGTGAAGCAGCCTCTACACATGCTAGCATGGAATGCACGGATGGATGAGAACTCTGAAGTTAAAAGTGCTCCGGTGAGAGTAGTACCATGTTGGGTGACCGACTTGGAAGTTCTCGCTAAAAAAATCTGTGAAGGGAGGATATTGGGTTACGGCCCAATCCCCAGAGCGGACAATATCTTACTGGGAGTAGGGGCCGTTATACTTACTGTGTAAGCAACAAAATAACCATATTGCTGTAACTTCTCCAGGTTTCAATTTTTGTTTATACGAATATTGACAAGTAAAAACCTATAAACACTTGAAAGAAATTCATTAGTTCCATATTCAATGATGTTTGCGATTAAGTATAATATAAAAAAAAAAAAAACCTAATTTTATCTTAAACGAGTTCCTACCACCACATTTCACAACACCGAGAAAAACATTCATTATTTTATTTAATCACATTTGAGTCATCGAAATATTATATTTAATTTAGGACATAGTTTGATCTTAGTAAAGATATGATCTTTTAGGATTGCATTGTTGAAAATTCAAAGCACGTGTGAACATAACGTGTGTGAATTCTCCAAACTAAAGCTAAAAGCACCATTATGCGTGTCATTTATTGTATATCAAATGGGCCTTTAACAATTAAACACACAAAAAATCATAACAATTTTATAAAATAAAGATTTTCTGTTCATTCTTATCAATATTATTCTAATTTTTGGATAAATTGATACTAAAAACGGTCTTTTTTATGCTGAAAAATTGTAGAAATAGATTAAAAAGTGGTTTGTAATTAATTACTTCTTTTGCTTTTGGATGAGTGGGTTTACTTTAAAGTACACTCAGTTTCAATGTTTTAGACAAAGTAGGCAGTAAATGTGGAAAATGAGGAGAAAGGTGTTGAAAGCTTTTAATTATCCATTAGTTTATATCAACTAGTATTATCTCACTACACATCAGCTTCTAGAATATTTATCCTCTTTATTATTTTAACTCTGATTATCCAAATTAATTTCAAATTAAGAACATATTTATATTTTAACCATAGGTGTGCGCATGATGCATACAATATCGTCGAAGTTCATCTTTGTTAACTTAATTATTGAAAGCTTTAAAGTTTAATCCGACTCAATAATAAGTGAAATATAATAATATAAATACAAAAATATGTTCTAAATTATTCGGTTCCAATAAAATTAAGTAGAGGACTATTCTGTTTAAGCTTGAGCTTGAGAATAGTCCATTAGGAAATCATCTTAGTTCGGAATAATAA
This sequence comes from Begonia masoniana, assembly GCA_022432975.1. Lineage (NCBI taxonomy): Eukaryota > Viridiplantae > Streptophyta > Magnoliopsida > Cucurbitales > Begoniaceae > Begonia > Begonia masoniana. The sequence continues at coordinate 9,671,962 of CM039505.1, read as the reverse complement.
CATGTTTTTTTATTTTCTTTCAATAAAAAAAGTTACGATATTTTAGTTGTATAAGTTGAGCTATGGAAAAAACTGTAAAACCAGAGAAACGAAGAAGAAGAAGAATGCAGAGACGACAGAAAGGCGGCCAAGAAAATCGAGTGTTCTGTATTGTTTCCCCCAAGTATTTGTATACATCAAGAAGCATTAAATGAATGAAAGGATTGTAACTGAATTTTAAAACTAACTAGAAATGAACAGTAATAGTAATGAACAGTATGCTAATATCCCCCTGCAAGATCACAGGCGTAAGCCGAAGATCTTGGACAAGAAGAGGTTGAACAACATCGGTGGTAAAGGCTTTGTGAGTGCATCAGCTAGTTGGGTGTCCGACGGAGTGAATTTGACCAATAGCTGCTTGTGAAGTACTTTTTCCCAGACAAAATGGAAGTCAATCTCCACATGCTTGGATTTTGAGTGCAATACTGGGTTGGAGGCGAGATAGGTGGCACTCAGGTTATCGCAGAGAATGAGAGGTAATGCGGGAGAGAGAATACCTAATTCCTTGAGGAGCGACTGAAGCCAGAGGACTTCGGCCGCACCATTTGCAACGCTGCGATACTCTGATTCCGTACTGAAGAGGGAGACGACTTTCTGTTTGGTGGAAGACCAAGAGATGAGGTTCTTGCCGAGAAAAACACAGAAACCACTAGTGCTTTTGCGTTCATCAGGGCAAAAGGCCCAGTCAGCATCTGTGTAGCAGGTCAAGGCAAGAGAGTCAGACTGTGTGAAGGAGATGCCGAGAGAGGAAGTACCGTGGAGATAGCGCAGAATTATCTTGACTGCTTGCCAATGGGTGTCAGAGGGTGCATGCATGAACTGGGAGACCTTATTGACAGCGAAGGCAATATCAGGTCTCGTAAGGCAGCAATACTGGAGGCCCCCAACTATGCTACGATATAGAAAACCATCACGGAGAGGATTCCCAGAGTGGATAGAGAGAACGGGACAAGCCACCATCGGAGTGGGAACTTGTTTGCAATACCCCATATTTGCCCTATGAAGTAACTCAGAGATATATCGTGACTGAGAAAGAGTCATACCCGTAGATGTCCGAGTGACTGAGATACCGAGAAAGTATGATAATGGGCCAAGGTCACACACTTTAAACTGAGACTGGAGATACGTCAACAGTTGGGCTAATAAGGGAGCAGAATCACCTGTCAAAATGAGGTCATCAACATACACCAGCATAATAAGAATGGATGACGATGTACGGCGAATAAACAGGGAGGAGTCGGACTTCGATGTTGAGAACCCCCAATTAGTCAATGCGGTGTATAATTTGGTGTACCATGTTCTTGGAGATTGATTGAGACCATACAGGGCTTTGTGGAGGAAACATACAGCCGACGTGGAAGCTGAGTCAATAAAGCCGGGAGGTTGTTGCATGTAAACTTTCTCGGTCAAATCTCCATGTAGGAAAGCATTGCTGATGTCAAGCTGTCGAATGATCCAGTGAGAGGAGACAGCTAAGGACAGGATGGTGCGAACGGAGGTTAGTTTGACCACTGGGCTGAAGGTCTCATCGTAATAAACACCTTCTGTCTGATCATAACCTTTGGCGACGAGACGAGCCTTATACTAAGAAACGGTTCCGTCATAGTTTAACTTAGTCTTGAAACCCCACTTGCAGCCTATTAATTTGGTATGGCTCGGAAGAGGAACTAAGGACCAAGTGTTGGTTTCTGTGAGTGCAGAGATTTCTTCTTTCATGGCAGCGAGCCACTAAGGACATTTGGCAGCTTGTTGGAAGGTTTTTGGTTCAAGTGCAGGCTCAAGGAGAAGAGCCTTTGGTTTAAACACACCTGCTTTGGCCCTGGTCTTCATAGGGTGGGCGTTTTGTAGAGGTGGGATGGGCAATGGGGAGGGGATGGGGTCTAGGAGGGTAGAGGGAGTTAGAGTAGTGATAAGGCGAGGGGGAGAGGAGGGACGGGGTATACACAGGGCTGGAGGGGTGGGTGAAGATAGAGGTATAATAGAAAGGGCAGGAGTGGGAGATGGAGTAGAGTGAGGGTAGGGTAGGTGAGAAATGTGAAGGGTGAAGGGAGAGGGTTGGGAGACAGGTTGTTGGAAAGAAGAAAACGGGAATTGAGACTCCACGAATGTGACATGACGGGAGATATATAGTTTATGAGAGGTAGGATCGAGACACAAGAAACCTTTGTGGTGGAGATTGGGGCCGAGGAAGACACATGGAAGAGAGCGAGGCTGGAGTTTGTGTTGATTGAAAGGCCGAAGAAGGGGATAGCAGAGACAACCAAAAACACGAAGAGAGGAATAATAAGGGCGTTTGTGAAACAAACAGTCAAAAGGGGACTTATGATGGAGGACAGGTGTAGCGCCCCGAACCTTACGGACCCGGTTCGCTACCTACTCACTACTCACTACTAAGTCGTACCGTGAAATTTTGCGTAAAATTTAAAACTTTATTCCTCACATTAAATATCATCATTTAAATATGTTTAGAAATAATTTAAAACGTTGCAGCGGAAGACTTTCGTAGAAAAATTATCTTTAATAAAATTTTGAGTCAAAACGTAAATATTCTTCGTAAAATCTAAAACGATTTTCTTTTAAAAATTTGGACAGCATAACGCCTAATTTTCTTAGATAACCAAAGCCTCCTACAAATTTTATTCTCAACTCAATCAACCAAAAACTAGTATCCATAAAAAAACACATCCAGTACCAAAAGCATTTATATGCATCAAAATTGACTACTAAAGGTTGAAATCCATTAAAACATCCACTATCGTTTAAAAAACTACATCTATACATCAAAAACCAATATACTTTAAGAAAATCTAACTATACGACAACCGACTCAAAAGTGACTCAAAAGACTGCATACACTCAATGGTCAAAACGCCCTAACAGCAAGCTGGATCGTCCCACGAGCGCACTCCTCCAACTGCCACATAGCCCTAGGAATGCTCTGAGTACTCACCGGGAATCACCTCGTCACCTACATCACAGAACTCATCTATTAGCCTAATGCTAAGTAAGGAGTGCATAATAAAAGTAAGTACTGAAAACCATACACAACTTAACATATGCAATTTCTACTGTTTCGTCTCTACTGTTGTTTCTGCTTTCGTTTCTACTTTCGTTTCCGTCTCATTCCTACTCTTTTCTTTATCTTACTACTGGGTTCTTTTTTATGTGCTAGGTCAAGGCGACACACCTCGCGGTCCACCTCACGGGACAAGGCCAACCTCAACCTAGTAAAAGTGACACACCTCGCGGTCCACCTCACGGGACAAGGCCACCACGTAAAGCGGAGGAAGAAGTGACACACCTCGCGGTCCACCTCTCGGGACAAGGCCACTCAACCCCACCTTTATTATCTTCTTACGTATTTTATTGTTCGTTCTTCTGTTTTCATAGATCTACGGTGGTAGATAAGAATCGAGTTGATACTCGTGATATCGTTTTATTTGTATTTGATTTCATGATACAATGAATTTTCTTCCATCTCGTGTCGTCTATATTTGTTTAAGCATAATAGCTTAGTTAGCTAAATTCTTTTGATGCTACAAACTTTGTTTAACACATAGGATGTTAGATTTTCAGGGAAGCAAGGTCCTACGAGCTTCTTTTATCAGATACACATTATGGAGAGTCCTCAAGGATGTTCTTCATCTATAAGAGATGGGTTCAAAGCATTTTCACAATTAGAGGTGTGTGCTTCAATTTGAACTTCTCTATTTTTGTTGCTGAGTCTGTCTAATGAATTTGATTGTTTTGAGCAGAAAGCAATAACTCGAGTTCGTTTATCCTCAGCCGCAACCATGGCTCGTGCGAGGCAAGAAGTGCAAAGTACTCAAATGCTCTTCCATATCTAGTTTTGGAAGGGATAGCTGAAGAAAGTGAGCGAGCTCTAAGCTCTGATTCTAATTTAGGATGGTTAAAGAAAGCATAGGAGAAGAATGCAAGCGACTGAATTCATTTTTTGAGTTCTATACAACTTATTTAAATTCCCGACATCATGTTTTGATCTAATATTTTTATATCGTCCGGTCATAGATTAAAATTGTTCAAATAGACTAAATAAGTTTTAGAGTTCGATTAACCGAATTCTTTTTTTTTCGGGCAAAGAAGTGTGCATTACAGACCTCTTGTATGAAATTCGTGTTAATGTGAGAAGATTGTTAAAATTCTGTGACTTAAATTTTTTTCTAGGTTTAGTTGATAAATCCCCATTAGCACTATGCGTTTAGACTTCGTCTCATAAGTCATATGCCTGTTAGACAATTGAAGTTTTCAAACACCTCGGGATTAATAGCAGTAGACAACCCTCGATGAACCAAGAAACCATTTATTTTTACTCTCCATAGATTGAAATTACTCTCGTCCGTGAATTTTTCAACCTCGAATCTCGCCATTAAAAGCGAAACAAACAATTCATGCTCACTGCATCGAGTAGGAATCCCCTACAAGGTTTTGCGTTTGTCTATATACATGTTGTAATGCTCTAATGAGAGGGACAAAATTAGAAGTAACCTTGTAACCTTGGACTTCGACTATTGCAGTTCGGTCATAGATTAAAATTGTTCAAATAGACTAAATAAGTTTTAGAGTTCGATTAACCGAATTCTTTTTTTTTCGGGCAAAGAAGTGTGCATTACAGACCTCTTGTATGAAATTCGTGTTAATGTGAGAAGATTGTTAAAATTCTGTGACTTAAATTTTTTTCTAGGTTTAGTTGATAAATCCCCATTAGCACTATGCGTTTAGACTTCGTCTCATAAGTCATATGCCTGTTAGACAATTGAAGTTTTCAAACACCTCGGGATTAATAGCAGTAGACAACCCTCGATGAACCAAGAAACCATTTATTTTTACTCTCCATAGATTGAAATTACTCTCGTCCGTGAATTTTTCAACCTCGAATCTCGCCATTAAAAGCGAAACAAACAATTCATGCTCACTGCATCGAGTAGGAATCCCCTACAAGGTTTTGCGTTTGTCTATATACATGTTGTAATGCTCTAATGAGAGGGACAAAATTAGAAGTAACCTTGTAACCTTGGACTTCGACTATTGGCAGTTCATATTCATGGGGTTGAATATGATATTTTGTGTCTAATTTAAATCATTCATAGTTTCTTCCGAACGTCGGGGAAGATTAAAGTAGTCCAATAATTTCGTTCCCATCTTCTTCAAAACTCGATTTGTGTTCTAGTGTCTCGAATGGATCTTCACAAACTCCAAAAACCTTCAGATTAGGAAAAAAAATTCCAACATAGACAGACAATTGATCTTGACTAAACATTATGGTCTACCTCGCGCTTAGTAAAATTCAAATATAATTTGAGCAATGAAAAGCTTGAAAGATCATAGACTCACGTGGCTTCGACATGATCAAGTTATGGAAATTCATAAGTAATTCATTTTGCAGGGACATGCATGCAAATCAATCCAGATTCAATGATCAAAATATGGAAGAAGGCCAAATATGGTAACCGCTAGAAAAGACAGAATCATAAATGATGAACAAAAGCAAGGGCATTGCCTTATAAGGATCAAGCTTTCTTTATAAACCCAAATCTGAAGCTGCATTCTGCCATAGATTTACAGTCATGGGGGCAAAGCTGTTCTTGCTGTCTGCAATAATAGGACTCTATTGCTTCGTACATGGAAGTTTTGGCCGTCAGTTCATCCCACAAAGAGAAGATTTGAAGGCCGCACAACCTGTCAAGTCTTTTCAGGTAAACTCTTTCTGTGCGCGTGCATGTGTAATATAATGTATCCAGTAACTTCTGTATATAATAATATTTGTATTTGATAATATTTGAAGTTCCCTGCGGGAGACATTGTAGATTGCATATACATGTTCAGGCAGCCTGCTTTCGATCATCCGCTACTGAAAAATCACACTCTGCAGGTGCTGCTCTTTAAATTTATATTTGTATTTGATGAAATTCGATGAACTACATTATAATTTCTTTTCTTTTCTGTTTGGAATTTTGGATTCTAACTCTGTTTAGTGGTTTTTGCAGCTAAAACCCATTGTCGTTCCGACCGATTTGGACATTGATGCTTCAAATGATGGAGTAAAGCTAACTGATTCTGGCTCAGATGAAGAACTGTGTCCACAGGAAACTGTTCCGATCCGAAGAACTGAGAGAAAATATGATGATCCCAATCGTTACCGAGTAAGTCATTTGATCAAATAGTCTTTTCACGAGGGTCTCATTCAGTCAATACTTACCTGTCTTTGTCATCATCAGTTTGCAATCCTTAGGTTGAAGCGCGAAGAAGATGACATGTTTTATGGAGCGACAGCTCGCATTCGTGGCGATAATCCGGCATGTAAAGAAGGTCAAACCAGTGGATCCAGTATCTGGATTGGTTCTGATCTTTCTGATCAAAAGAATTTCCTTAAAGCTGGATGGATCGTATGTGTTTCTCTCTGTCTTTAATTTTCAATGATCTTCAAACATTTTTCACAGATCTTACGTCCTCATTACAGGTTAATCCTAAAATTTATGGTGATGCTCATAGTCGTATATCTATTTATTGGACTGTAAGTGGTTCCTTCACATTTCGTTAAACTTAAAAGCGTAGAATTAGATAATAAACTAAACATTACTCAAATCATGAACCAAAATGAATAATACTTATTAACGATTCTCAGGCAGACGGCTTTCACAAAACGGGATGTTATGATCTTCAATGTCCAGGATTCATTCAAGTTGATAATACTGCAGTAATGGGTATTACACTAGACAATATCACTGGGGATAAAATGTGGGAGACATACTTTTATATTTTTCAGGTAAGTGATTAAATATTACGTCTTAAGTGTATGAAACTCTTGTGTAGTTACTCAAAGAATGGCGGTCTATTTTCAATGATTGACAGGACCAAGCAAATGGAAATTGGTGGTTAGTTCTTACAGACCACGATACTCATAAATTTGTGGGTTATTGGCCAAGTGAGCTTTTTTCTCGACTAGGCAAAGGAAAAGGAGCAACAATCGTCCATTTTGGTGGATCTACATCAGCTCATCCGGGTGAACAGTTTCCTCCAATGGGTAATGGAAAATTCCCAAGTCATTCTTATGAGGCATCGAATTTTTTTCGACGCATGAAATATGTTAACAAAACAAACTATCTCGTTCCTCTACGTGTAGCTGAGACCTACACTGACGACCCCAAGTGCTATGATTTGCAATACGATGATGGTAGCAAGAACATGGGGCACAATTTGTATGTGGGAGGACCGGGGGGTGTTTGTTGAAACCAACACTCATACTCTCTGTTATGTTTTACTAATAAATTCTCAAGGTTCATGCTCTTACATACATATTACCCTAGTCAATTATTGAGTTCCTAATAGAAGAAACTTGGTTCAATCATGTCCAACAAAAAATAGAAGAAAACTGAGGAACATAAATAAAAAAAAAAAAAAAAAAAAAAATTGAGGTTAGTTGAGCTCAACATGCTCATCTACCTGTGCTACTCTGGCGGCCTTGCACTTCATATGACAACGATAGCATATTGCCCCAAACAGTAGTAGTAGACAAATACATAAACAACATATAAGCATAAACGTAAACTAGGCATTTTCGTATCGACACCTGATATTCGTGTTACTACGAACCAATATGTATACTCCTCTTCTAAAGTTAGAGAAGCAAAACCTGTAAATTACAAAAAAAAAAAAAAAAAAAAAGATATTCAGAGAAATAATATTGATTTAATGCTACACATAGGCCTAATCTATTATTCTTGGAATCTCAAATAAAAGAGTTTATCCTATCCTATGTTATTCAATGAATTTCAATTAAATTATCAATACTGTTGAAATGAAATATAAATAACAATATGATGAAAAACTCTCCAGCAACATAAAATCACTCAGCTAATCAACAGACTTTGAAATATACAAGAATAGTCTGTTTCCAAATTCAAGTTCAGGCGTGTAACACCCGGTTCAACTAAACTAAATTTAACCTATCAATTAATGATGAGCAATTTTATGAAAGAATTGGGGGAGTTAGTGATTAGGTTAATAAATAAGCAGGCGAGGGCATGATGGTAATTAACATTTTACATAGTGGATAACGTATTTAAGGAAAGAGTCCAGTGTGAGTAGCCGCCACTGTTTTCATTTCTTTTTACCTCTCAGCTCGGCAGACTCCTCTAGGCGATTCCCTTGCCCGATTTTCATTCAACCAAGGTAAGTTTCGATTCGATTACTTGCTGTTTAAGTGTCTAGGTAACCGAGGGATGGCAATGCATGCGTTTTAGAAGTGCTGTGAGTGAGGAATGTGATTTAGGAGTTTAGCGGTGAATCGGGAATGGCGAAGAACAGAACCCCCAGAACTAACCCCTTTAGATTTCTTAATGTTTAGAATGAAGTTTAGTAATGCTCTGTTTATGATTTAGGTGAACAGAATCCCGAAGTAGCTTATAACCAGGAACTCACGGGGAATCCAGGTAAGTGAAGTACTGTGTGTGCCTTCGGGTCTACATCACAAAACATTAGGTGTATGCATGTTTGAGTATTTCTTGTGTGTTGTGCATCATGTTTTGAAAGAATACGAAAATGAACTTTCATGTAATATTATGGAAAGGCAAGTACAGATTGAAGTGCATTGGCGGTTAGGGGAACTAATCCACCCCTTAACTGATTATGAGGATTTATTACATTGGGAGAACCGATCCCACTCCCAAGGGAACTGAGGGATCAGAACAGCTATTAAGGGAACTCATCCACCCCTTAACTGATGAAGAGGATGTATAACATTGGGAGAATTGATCCCACTCCCAAGGGAAACGAGGGATCAGATCAGTAATTAAACGATGTGCAACTGAGATGAGAAATTAGAAACTGCATATTCAGGATTTATGTTACAGCATATCATTTCATTATTGCTTTACTTGCTTAGCATTAGGCTAATAGATGAGTTTTGTGATGTAGGTGTTGAGGATACTAAAGGTGAATTCACTGAGTTTACTGAAGAATAGGTGAAGTTGGAGGAGCACATTCATGCCACGGACCTGGTACTTGATGAGGCAGTTTAACTGATGTTATTTGGTGTGAAGTTTCAGTTGACAATGTTTCAGTTTAAGTATGTTAAGTTTTCATGACAAATGATGTTTTAATATTTTGAATACGCTTGGAGATGTTCTGATAATGAAAATCTGTTGAATTTTAATTGTTGGTTCTTACTGGATTTGGGAAATGAAATGATTCGAATTATTTCCGAATGGTTTCAACAAAGTAAGTAAATTCTTTCTGTTCTTAGAGTCGCGTTTGTATAGCAGGAAACAGTTAAAACATCGCTTTATTCTTTATCGGTAGGTGATGCCTATCGGTAGATGTCGAGTTGTAGTGTGTTTGTCTATCGGAAGATATAAGTAGGATTTTTGTCGTCTAGTGACCGGTGGATGTGAATCTATCGGTAGATGTAGTGTGTTTGTCTATCGGAAGATATAAGTAGGATTTTTGTCGTCTAGTGACCGGTGGATGTGAATCTATCGGTAGATGTAGTGTGTTTGTCTATCGGAAGGTGTAGTGCTGACGTCATCGGCAGATGCAGTCTACCGAGTGATATGTTTAGTTTGTACACGTCATCGGCAGATGTAGTCTACCGAGTGATATCTTTAGTTGGTACACGTCATCGGCAGATGCAGTCTACCGAGTGATATTTTTAGTTTGTACACGTCATCGGTAGATGTAATCTACCGAGTGATGTCTTTGGTTTGAACACGTCATCGGTGGATGTCTTTTGATTATCTTCCGGCTGACGTCAACGGTAGAAGCCTTCTGTTTTCGTTTTCTGCTTCTTCCGTTGACTTTTTTTTTATCGGTAGATAAATTTGACTTTTTGCGATTTTTGAGTATTTCTCACTTAAGCATTCAATTCTTTTGGTCGAATAAATTCCTAATATTTTAACTGATAGATTCCAAACATTTTCAACAGTCTATAACTAATTCTGTGTAGCTCAAACGATTTCTTATTTTTCCGCTGCAAGCTTTTGATTGTTTCAAAATTAGTCCAAAATCTCTTAGTCCTATTTGGGTTTTTGAGTAACGAACCGGGTTCCGAAAACACGGGGCGTTACAAGGCGTACATCAAAGGCAAAACATACGTCAAAGAAAGCCAAGGAGATACCAGTTGAATTAAGGCGACAAATCTTAATTAATCTTATCTGCGTCTTTTAATCAGTAGAATATTATGATCCAGTTCTATAACAAGAGTAAGATTGTAAGGAGAAACAGAGAAAGATAGTAGCTTCCTCTGATTATGACAAAATGCTTAATGGAAAAAGAAAACAAGAAACTTTACCTTGACCTCCACTCTCTCGTAAATCTGGGTGACACTGTTGCTCTATAAATCACCCACCAAAGTAGATAAAATCATGAATAATGAGATTATTAGCAATGCTCTATGAGAAGTGAGAAGTAATGTTGAATTATCCATTATTGTTTAGACGATAATATTTTGAAATGATTTCAATGGAAAAGATTTAGTTTTTTTTTTCTTTCAACTTGATAAAATTAATGTTTGCCATTGAAGTTTCCTCTGGCAAAACATGTTCATTCGTCAGAAGACCAAACTCGAACAAGGAGACGATGAAATATTAATCGAAAAAAATCATACATTAATGCTGGTCACATCTCTGATTTCTCAACAAATTCATTGACAATCTAAATAATGAAAGCAGATGCATATAAAGTCATTATTTGAATGAATTTCAGCTTGATTTGTTCGTAAATTTCATGATATAATAAGAGTAGAAAATCTCAAATTTGATTCTCTCCAACATAAAACATATCTAAATAAAAATTAAAATATTTACGCGTGTGTAATGATCAACGTAAGAAAAATCAATCAACACATTAGATGACATATTAGTTTGGAAATTGTTTGTCGTAGTTTTAAAGTTGTGAGATAAGACTTAATTGATAATGAATATCGTGTTGGGTAATGTTGAGAATGGGAGGCTTCCGAATCCGAATAGAATCATGAGGACATTTATTACTCAACTCCGAATTTATAGTGTCAAACAATTATTTCAATTTTTTTTATAGTTTGCCCAAAATAAAATGAAGTAGATTTTAGCTCTTATGCTCATTTAAAGGAAACAAGTATTTGCTCAACTTTTGGTCGTATTGGCCACAAAAACTCTTTAATCGTTTCGGAGAATGCGCGTATGAGGTTGCTTTTTGGTGGATCTGTAATGACGCAATCTATCGACAATTAACTTCTGATGGGCGATGACTTGTTGCTGAATGAAAACCACTTTAATTCCACTTATTTTAACAATGTTCATTATGTGAAAAAAATCAAATTATCTCATTCATTTTTCTACTTTGAAAGCCCAACTCTATACCGACAATTATACTTGTTATCAAGTGGAGTATGAGCATGAGAAATCGGAGGAACTTCGATACACTTTATATGTTAGAGGTTCTGGTGGATCGTGTTAGCGATGATATGTTCTTCAAATTCTTCTTATAATTAGAAATAATATATTTTATTTGACTTTTAGCGTTTGTATGCAATCACTACAACATAACTTATCAAACTATCTTTCTTTATTTTGTGCATGCTTTGTGAATTCAAATTTCAATTTATTGTTTACCTCAGAATTGTCGATAATATGACAAGAAATAATTGATATGTGACACAAGTAAGAAAATGCACACACGTGGCCAAACACTAACAAACCGGTCCATCGAAAATAAGTTGGCCCTGAATAATAATGTGAAAAATTGACTCGAAAAAATTTATTAATACAAAATTGACCAAGGTTACGACAGTTTGTAGTTAAATTTAATATCAATTAAATTCGTTACATTATCCTAAAACAAGCCGAGCAATAGAATCTATATTTATGGGTTGCCATTATAAATATCAATTAACAAATACACTATAAACACAATATCCAACTACCAATTATACTAGTCAGCAACCACCAATTTTGTTTTGATGAATCCTTTCAGAGTAGAGATCTCAAGATAAGGAGATCGAACCATAATGGTTCGATCAACTTGTACAAAAACTCGGCATTAGATGCTATAACATCTTGTTTTATGAAAATCATTTGTCTGTAAACTATTACTAATTATTTTTTTTTTCAATTAGTACAATTTCAATGATGTCAAGTAAACGTAAAATATTCAGATGAGCAAGAACTTAGTGTTAGTTTATTGACAAATGAATTCAAGAATCACTTTAAATTTACATGACCTAGCATATTGAAAATATATGAAATATATGCTCAAAAACAATGTATTTACTATCCATCTAATATTGAGAATATTTTTTTAATTTGAAAGATGAAAGTCAACTCAATGATGTATTCACAAATTCTAAATTATTTTTTTTTCTTGTTCTACAAATCATAATAGTGGTTTTCGGACACAAGATGTAGCACCCGGTTTCGTTTAATTGGTTTACTTCATCAATCTATAGTAAAACCCTTATGGATGAATTTGAGAAAATTAGTGATTAGGTTAATAAATGAGTAAGTGAGGGTATGGTGGTAATTTGGAATGCCATAATGAAAAACATATTTATGGAGGGTTTAACAAGGTTTAGCCGCCACTGTTTTCTCACCTTTCCTTTCTCGGTATTCAGCTCGACTTCGGCAGAGCTTCAGACGATTCTCCCCTCCGATTCTTCATCCCTCGAAACTAAGTAAGCTCCCCATTCCTTTTCTTGAAATTTAGTGGCTAGGTAGCAGAGAGGGTGTAATGTGCGTAATTTTTATGATGATGTGAGTGAGTGGAATTCGAGCTTAGTGTTGAACCGAGAATGTGCGATGACCAGAATTTCCAAACTAGCTCCTTAGATTTTTGAATGATATAGGATAAGGTTAGTGATGATTTAATCGGTATTCTGCTTATGACATTAGGTGTGCAGGACTTCCAAAGTAGTGCGAAACCGAGCTGTCCAGGAGAGCCAGGTAAGTAAAGTTTGCTTGTGCCCTCGGGCCTACATCGCAGAACATTAGGATTTGGTTTGCTTGAATGCGTTTGTGTTCATGCATCACATTTTTTTGAAAGTATACGAAAATGAGTTTACATGTTTTGATATGGCAAGGAATGAATATTTTGAAGTGACTATGTGAAACATATACACTGTTAAGGGAGATAATCCGGCCCTTAATGAGACAGGGATGTCATACTTTGGGAAAGCTGATCCCATTCTACCGGTAGGAGTTGGATGACGTCATCGGTAGAAGCTGTGTTGCTTTCTACGGTAGGAGTTGGATGACGTCATCGGTAGAAGCTGTGTTGCTTTCTACCGGTAGGAGTTGGATGACGTCATCGGTAGAAGCTGTGTTGCTTTCTACCGGTAGGAGTTGAATGACGTCATCGGTAGGAGTTGGATGACGTCATCGGTAGAAGCTGTGTTGCTTTCTACCGGTAGGAGTTGAATGACGTCATCGGTAGGAGTTGAATGACGTCATCGGTAGAAGCTGTGTTGCTTTCTACCGGTAGGAGTTGGATGACGTCATCGGTAGAAGCTGTGTTGCTTTCTACCGGTAGGAGTTGGATGACGTCATCGGTAGAAGCTGTGTTGCTTTCTACCGGTAGGAGTTGGATGACGTCATCGGTAGGAGTTGAATGACGTCATCGGTAGAAGCTGTGTTGCTTTCTACCGGTAGGAGTTGGATGACGTCATCGGTAGGAGTTGGATGACGTCTAGTTTGGTAATGAGTTAAGTTGAGTTGTTAGACAGTAGTGGTTTTAACACTTTAGTTGTCGTTATTTCTGAGATTTCCTGATATTAGTAACCAGTTGAGTTTTAAAATGTTGCTTCTTACTGGATTTTGAGTAATGAAACGTTTTGGATTATTTCTGAATGGTTTAATGTAAAAGTTTTGCCATGTTGTTTTCATTATGTATTCTGATTTTTCGGTGGGAGTTAGAGTTTGTCTATCGTGGATTTAGTCTATCGTAGAAGTAGAGTATTTTGATCTATCGGTAGATGAGGTCTATCGACAGATATAGTGTTGTTGTTCTTTGTCTATCGAATGGTGAACTTTGGAGGAGTTGAATGACGTCATCGGTAGGAGTTGGATGACGTCATCGGTAGAAGCTGTGTTGCTTTCTACCGGTAGGAGTTGGATGACGTCATCGGTAGAAGCTGTGTTGCTTTCTACCGGTAGGAGTTGAATGACGTCATCGGTAGGAGTTGGATGACGTCATCGGTAGGAGTTGGATGACGTCATCGGTAGAAGCTGTGTTGCTTTCTACCGGTAGGAGTTGAATGACGTCATCGGTAGGAGTTGGATGACGTCATCGGTAGAAGCTGTGTTGCTTTCTACGGTAGGAGTTGGATGACGTCATCGGTAGAAGCTGTGTTGCTTTCTACCGGTAGGAGTTGAATGACGTCATCGGTAGAAGCTGTGTTGCTTTCTACCGGTAGGAGTTGGATGACGTCATCGGTAGAAGCTGTGTGCTTTCTACCGGTAGGAGTTGAATGACGTCATCGGTAGGAGTTGGATGACGTCATCGGTAGGAGTTGGATGACGTCATCGGTAGGAGTTGGATGACGTCATCGGTAGGAGTTGGATGACGTCATCGGTAGAAGCTGTGTTGCTTTCTACCGGTAGGAGTTGGATGACGTCATCGGTAGAAGCTGTGTTGCTTTCTACCGGTAGGAGTTGAATGACGTCATCGGTAGGAGTTGGATGACGTCATCGTAGAAGCTGTGTTGCTTTCTACGGTAGGAGTTGAATGACGTCATCGGTAGGAGTGGATGACGTCATCGGTAGAAGCTGTGTTGCTTTCTACCGGTAGGAGTGGATGACGTCATCGGTAGAAGCTGTGTTGCTTTCTACCGGTAGGAGTTGAATGACGTCATCGGTAGGAGTTGGATGACGTCATCGGTAGAAGCTGTGTTGCTTTCTACCGGTAGGAGTTGGATGACGTCATCGGTAGGAGTTGGATGACGTCATCGGTAGAAGCTGTGTTGCTTTCTACCGGTAGGAGTTGGATGACGTCATCGGTAGAAGCTGTGTTGCTTTCTACCGGTAGGAGTTGAATGACGTCATCGGTAGGAGTTGGATGACGTCATCGTAGAAGCTGTGTTGCTTTCTACGGTAGGAGTTGAATGACGTCATCGGTAGGAGTGGATGACGTCATCGGTAGAAGCTGTGTTGCTTTCTACCGGTAGGAGTGGATGACGTCATCGGTAGAAGCTGTGTTGCTTTCTACCGGTAGGAGTTGAATGACGTCATCGGTAGGAGTTGGATGACGTCATCGGTAGAAGCTGTGTTGCTTTCTACCGGTAGGAGTTGAATGACGTCATCGGTAGGAGTTGGACGACGTCATTGGTAGAAGCTGTGTTGCTTTCTACCGGTAGGAGTTGGATGACGTCATCGGTAGAAGCTGTGTTGCTTTCTACGGTAGGAGTTGAATGACGTCATCGGTAGGAGTTGGATGACGTCATCGGTAGAAGCTGTGTTGCTTTCTACCGGTAGGAGTTGAATGACGTCATCGGTAGGAGTTGGACGACGTCATTGGTAGAAGCTGTGTTGCTTTCTACCGGTAGGAGTTGGATGACGTCATCGGTAGAAGCTGTGTTGCTTTCCACCGGTATGAGTTGGATGACGTCATCAGGTAGGAGTCTTCCTTGTCGTTTAGCGATCGGTAGATGTGTTTAATTTCATTCCCACACTTTCGTTGACTTTCGCTTACCGGCAGATGTGTTTGACCTCTTGCGATTTCATTTAATTTTCAAGCTTAAATCTTTGTTCTTCCGACCGAATCATTTCTTAACACTAAACCGATTATTTAAAATGACGAATTTTTCCGCTGCAAATATTTAAAAATTTTAGAGTCAAAACTTGTTCGGTTTGAAATTTTAAATTTCTCAAAAAGTCTTAGTTTGATTCAGTATTCTGAGTAACGAACCGGGTTCAGAAAACTCGGGGCGTCACAGTATGGTATCAGAGCTATTCAGTTAAACCGTTCAAAAGATTACTCATCAGTACCAACCGTCGCATGGAAGTACTCTAACAACTGTAAGTGTTTATGTTAATTTTGCTATTAGATATTTATGAGAATAATTCATTTTGTCTGGGAATATAGTAAAATGTCTAGACGACCAGGAAGACCAAGAATACCAAGAGAGATACCAAACCCGAGACACGGGGAGGACTCTAGTGTGATTAGGCAGCTGACTGAACTGATGCGCCAGCAGACTGATATAGTGCGTCAGCAGTCCGATCAACTAGGTGTGTTGTTAAACCGGGAGGCACAAGGGAGTGCCAACTCGGGTTCTAACAATGAGAATTTTGGGGATAGGTTCCGGAGACTAAGACCACCTACGTTTGATGGTCAGTCGACTGATCCAGTTGTTGCTGAAGGGTGGCTTAGGAAGATCGAGAGCATGTTCAGGTGTGCCAACATTGGAGAGGGAGACAAGGTTACGTTGGCAACATTTCATTTGGCTGGTGATGCTCAACTCTGGTGGGAAACAGTAGAGACCACCACTGATGTTTTGGCGATGCCTTGGTCTCAATTCAAGGATGTTTTCTATGGGAAGTATTTCAACAGCACTGTCCAAACTGCAAAGAAGTTAGAATTTCTGAACTTAAAGCAGACAGGGTCTGTGGCTGAGTATAGTAGGCAATTTGAGTCTCTGTCCAGGTTTGCTGGACATTTTGCTCACGAGGATGAGGAAAGGGTGTTCAAATTTATGCACGGACTGAAACCAGAAATTTACCGAGGAGTTAAATTCTGTGGAATTAAGGGTTTGACATTGAGTGAGGTTGTGTCCACTGCTCTGGAAGTGGAAGAAGCTGAAAGGAAGTGTGCTGGACCAAAGGAAGCCCCACAAAAGTTTGTTCAGCCACATCCTCATAGAGGAATGAAGAGGCCTAATGAAGGCCAGAGCAGCCAAGGGACAGGAGGAAAGATGCAAAGTGTCAGGAAATTTCCCCAGTGTCCTAAGTGTTTGAAGAACCACCCTGGCGAGTGCAGAATGGGCTTTGGGAAATGTTTCAACTGTGAGGAGGTAGGACATACATACAAAGAATGCCCGAAGCCTAGGATCACCAGATGCTTCAACTGTAACAAAGTCGGGCACATTAGCAGAGACTGCCCAATTCCTAAGAGTGGCCCTGCTATGATTAAACCAATGATATTTTCCATGACGGAGTCAGGTGAGGAACAGCCCGCTGTGGTGTCAGGTACTATATTGGTTAACTCTGTGCCTGCTTTTACTTTAATAGATTCGGGTGCAACGCATTCCTTTATAGCATCTGCTTTTGTTGATAAGTTAGATGTACAGTTTACCCCTTCTATGCATATGTATAATGTTGCATTACCCTCTGGTGAGCGCATGCACTCTAACCATGTGATTGTTAATAGTGATGTGTTATTAGGAAATGTAAGTCTACCTGCTGACCTTATAATTATGGATATAATGGGATTTGATGTAATTCTCGGAATGGATTGGTTGTTTAAGCATTATGCCACAATTGATTGTAGGACCGGAATAGTTAGTTTCCAACCCCCAGGTAGTTTGAAACATACCTTCCGAGCTTCAATGAAGGGTAAGGAAATGTCTGTTATGACTTCTATGAATTGTGTGCCCTCACCGTGCAGAGAGTACTTATGTTTCTTGGCCAGTGTTCTAGATACACAACTTGTAGAAAAGGCAACTCCTCAGAATATTCTAGTTGTTCAAGAATTTCCTGAAGTGTTTCTAGATGACCTCCCTGGCTTGCCACCAGATAGAGAAATTGAGTTTGTTGTAGATGTCTACCCTGGAGCAGAGCCTGTGTCTAAGAATCCCTATAGGTTAGCACCTACAGAACTCAAGGAATTAAAGAAACAGTTTGTCACGACCCGTACCCGTGACGTCACGGTTTTTTTTTTTTTTTTTTTTTTTTGATTATCTAGGCGGAATTAAATTCATTAGAACCTTTCGAAAACTTTAAAACCGTTTGGAAAGTTTTTAGATATAGTTAAAATGATTCAAGCTAAATTTAAAACCTATATAACAATATTTAAAACTTATTAAAAATAACTTAAAACAATCGGCCAATGAAAAGGGAGGGCTGAAAGGGGCTTTGTCCCAAATAGTGGAGGGGCGCACGGACGCCTACACATAGGCGCCCGGGCGCCCCCTGGATGGCCGCCCAGTCGGCCATGCAATGGCCGACGGGGCGCCCCTTTGTTGGGCGCCGGCGTTCGGGCGCAGCTCTTCCTGCGCCCGAGCGCAGGCTTCTCTGGAAAACCAGAGAAGTCTGCGACCCGGCGCCATCAAACCTGCGCTCGAACGCCAAACTCTCTGGATTCTTCTCTTTCTCTTGCACCCTGCGCACGACTCACACACACTCACCCTTCCCCTTTCTTCATCACTTCATCAACACACACATCACAATACTCTACCCATTTCTCCTTTCTCACATATTCTTCACCCAAATCTTTACACCATCATCACATACTTATCATACTAACACTTCCACACTAATTTGCCCGAAACTCATAACCAACATAAATCACTTTAAAATATAACTGATTTTCATAAAAACGAACCGCGTGGTTCCGTTTAAAATTTAACATATCCATCCTGTTAAAAAAAAACATCAAAATAATTTAAAACACTATAACGATCTATTCAATCACCATACGTCCCAAAACATATCTAAACGTACTAAAAATCCATCAAATTTATCTTTATCCCAACAATGCCCAAAAACTCTCAAAACACCTAACCGTTAGACAATCAATCCTGCCAAAACACGCTCCGCTGTCCCGAGCTCTGCCCATCGACCGCTACACTTGATCATCGTAAGGTGGTTCCTCACCTTCGTTTTCGTCACCTACATCATACAATAACTACATTAAGCCTAATGCTTAGTAAGGAGCGTACTAGACATAACATCACATATATGCATGACATTTATAAAACAGTATCGTTTCGTAACACATCTTTCCTTAATCATAAAAACAACATCCATTTAGTCCCATGAAAACATAGTCCCGTGAAACATACTCCCGTGAAAACATAGTCCGTGAAAACTTTTTTTTATGTACTCT